>JALLPA010003067.1:0-12041 GCA_036939895.1 Thalassiosira exigua | reverse complement strand
GTTAGGAGTTGGTCAGCCACGATCTGAAAACACAAACTTCGAGCCGAGGACGGGCGTGATAAAATACTTACACGAAGCTTAATATTTTTTTTCTTTTACCAACGTAGGAATAGATTAGATCTGTTTTTGAGAAAGCGTTGAATCGAAATACAATTTTTTTGGTAGATACGCAGCTATGTAGGTAGGTACTCCGGAAACGGAGCGACGTATCGTACGATACCTACCATACTTAAGTAGGTAGATACACCAACACCAATTCCTTTCTCAGTTGTCCTTTACCCACATTTTGGAATAATTTTTACACGCTGTCTGTTGTCTGTTGAGCCTACCCGGTAGATACGATACGGGCAAGCCAAGGTACGGATGTCGTTTTCATAGGTCAATTTTTCTAACAATACGAATTTTGTACCCAACAGGGGCCGAGAGGTTCAGGTGATCCCGATCTCCGTTTCGTCATCGCATCTTTCTTCGTCTGTCCCTTGCGACGAGTGACGCCGGCTTTCCTTTTATCGTCACCGCGCGCCCCACGCGAAGACGTGGCTTCTGCACTGGTTGAAGTCCATTTGGATCCAGGCAGCTCGGTCTCATAAAATTATCCTCTCGTATCCACGAACTTGACAACTTGACGACCATGATCTCGCCAAGCTCCCTCTCCACCCTCGCGCTGCAGCTCTTCGCTTGCGTCGCGTCGATCCGCACCGCCTACGCCGACTACCCCGACCCTCTCTCATGGACCGAATGCGGCTCTCAGACGAAATGCGGCGAATTGAAAATCTGCCAAGAGGGTTCCTCCTTCGGCTACCTCGCCGTAGGGGACACCACTTCAGCGTGCGGATCGACGCCGGGTCCACTGCTGCGCATGGAGCGCAACACCACGTACAAGCTCGTCCTTCATAACGACGCCTCGATGGGAACCAACCTCCACACGCATGGACTGCACGTCAGCGGCGCCGGAGATTCCGACGACATAACGCGCCTCGTCCCCGCGGGACAATGCCTGGATTACAGCTACGACATCGGTGCCAATCACCCCCCCGGAACGTACTGGCTCCACGCCCATCCTTTGGGGGACACGATGGAACAGGTCGAAGGAGGCGCCATGGCCATGATGATCGTGGAAGACGATCCCGCGGAGGTGAACGACTGGGCTCATCGCGAGAACGAGAGGCTGCTGATGGTGCGCGAGGAGCCCTGTCCCGCAGGGTTCTTCGCCTTCTTATGTTGTATGGTCTTCGGCCCCCCGGCGTCCGCGAACGGGAAGTCGAACGAGGTTGTCAATGTGTATCCCGATGATTGGTACCGCTTGCGAGTGGCGACGGTCAACATGGACGCCAGGCCGGATAATCTAGTGTTTGGCGGCGACTGCGTCGTTTACAAGGTCGCCGGGGACGGCATCTGGCACTTCTCTGATCTCACCACCTTCCAGGCTACAAGTTTCGAGATGACCGGCGCATCTCGCGCCGACTTCGCCCTCAAATGTTCTTCCACGACGAGCGTCTCGTGGGCCGGGGTTGGAGTTGCCACCATCCAAGTCGACTCCACTGCCGCCCGAGGCATGTCGTCCACCGATAATGACGTGGTCGACTTGGGCGACGCTCCCCCCAGACCTTCCTCCGTGCTGGACCTGTCCACCGCCACGCCCCTCGAGACGTTCGATATCCGCGCCACGCCGGACGCCATCATCCTCGACGGTCAAGAGCACGAGAAGTTCGACGGATTGGGCGACTTGCTCTACGACACCGTCTACGAGTTGGAAATAGGCGCCACCAACGTCCATCCGTTTCACGTGCACGTCAACCACATGCAGATAATGACTCCCGGAGGGTGCGGCGCCCACTTCCAAGGGGAGTATTACGACACGATCTCCGGAACCGGGAGCGTCTGCAGGGTGAGGTTCAAGACGACCGACTTCGGCCAGAACATGGTGGTGCACTGTCACAATCTGGACCACGAGGACGGAGGGGCGAGCAATTTCTGGACGATCGTGGATGCTCCCGTGGCGAATTTGAACAACGTGCAGAGTCCGCCTTATGCGCCCTGCTTCTTCTGTGGCGGGGGCGTCTGCGGCGGCATCGTCTGTCGAGGCTCCATTCACTGAGGCTTCATCTGTGGAGGGTTTCTCTGCGGAAGCCGTGTCGACTGAGGACGAACTTATTTAGGTCCTAGTATGCACAATATTTATACTTTTACGCAACTCTCCTGCTGTCCTCCGATGGTGTGTGCATGCTTCGACAACAACTTCCTCGTTTCCTCGTCAGCACTCAATCCGTTTCGTCTTAACCGAAGGAGAAGCGCTTGATCCGGCCCGCTCGGCGATTTTCCGGACGATCAATGATGGAGCCTTTACCACGGCGTGGAAGGGTCTTTTAGGCCTCGCAGTTGTTGCATCGGAAGCTGTTTGATGAATTTGTTTCATCCCCTTCCTAGACGACAAGGGTCAAGGGGTCATTCTAAATGGAGCTGTCCACCAAATGTACACGGACGTCAAGAATTACCAAGAAGGGATAGTAGCGTTTACCAAACACGTGCCGTTGAGACCGACATCAAGCTTACTTTGGAGGAGGTGGTCATAGAGAAAATTAGTTGGACAGGGTTCAAAAACCTGAGAGACGATCTCATTTCAATTATCAATGGGTCCAAATGACCAGAGTCTTGGCAAGCCATATTGACGTTCCCTGTCTCTCCATCCAGAAGCAATTGGACAACATCTAGAGGTTCCACGCTTTACCTTATTGGGGTCCCGAAATGCGGTATGTAACCATCTACCACAAACATCTGCTCGTCCTCATTGAAATGCATCGGAGCACTCAACGTTGGGAATCGGTTGGAGACCACGAGGATTACAAAATCAGCAAGTGTCCAAACCTATATGAATTCTGATGTGACTTCTTTGCAATCAAAAGGTATGAGCAAAGCAACAACAGTCAAACCATGAAGTATGCCAGCTACANCTACGTAAAAAATGACACGTGGAACTTCGACCATCAAAATGACCGGAACACGAGCGGAAAGTCCTTTCGAGAACTGGTGGACGGCCTACTTCTGCGCAAACTCCGATAGCAAGGAGGAGCTAGGCGTCTACGCTGACGACGACGAGGAGCGCGTATTGCACCAAGGATTGCACCCTGGTCGGCGCCCGAATCCCTAACGGAACCAAGACTCGAACGGCACTGCTAGCATCGCGGCCAATCATCATGTCTATGCTCTTCCGTCGGTCTGCGACAACAGTGGGCGCAATGACCATCCGACAGCTCCGGCAAACGGTTCAACCGTCAATTACCACTTGTGTCACTGCTCGTGCCGATCGTAGTAAGCAACCAGATCAAAATGCGTACCACCGTTCAGGTAAGGTCATATGAATCGTTGCTGAGGGAATGCTTTTGTGTGAGACTCTTGGTTGTTTGTTGACAGTTTATCTGTGGTCGCCTGACCTCGTCTGACATATCCCAGCAATGCGATCATTTTCGTCCAAGGATACCGTCAGTTTAACGTACATTGACCCTAGTGGAGAGGAGCACCCAGTACAAGCAGAGATTGGGAAGCATTTACTTGATGTTGCTCATGACAACAACATAGAACTTGAAGGCAAGTAGCCTATTTTTGGAGTCAGTGCGCGGAGTAGGATAGTTCGTGGAACTACACTGTTTTTTTTGGAATTTGAGTTTGCTTTGGCGGCCCATCTCATACTATCTCTTATCTCCACTGGATGCATCAATGAAGGAGCGTGTGGTGGTGAACTCGCATGTTCAACTTGCCATCTTGTCTTTGAACAGGAAGTATATGACACCCTTCCCCCGAAGTCTGACGAAGAAGAGGACATGTTAGATTTAGCAATGGAGCTCACTGAAACGTGAGTTCATAATTTGTTCCCAGTCTTGGATACCATTCAGTGACTCACGCACAAGTTGCTTGGCGAAACAGTTCCCGCCTCGGTTGTCAAATTCGCGTGACGAAAGATTTTGAAGGAATCAAACTTACAATACCCGATGATGGATACTGATGAGATCATTGCTATGTCTGTGTGATAATATAAACTGGTGATGATGAGAGAGCAGAAGTTGATTTGGGTTTCCAGAGATGAACACAGATAATGCCCGTAATGCTTTCACAACTAAAGTTCATGGTTCATGGCATGGATTGTTGATACTGCTTTGCCATGGTTGGTCTGAAGTTATGGAACCTGGGACTTTGACTCGATAGTTCGAGTCTCACATATCATAAAAACAACAATGGATTTTGGTGTGGCGTGCTTATAACGCTCTATGGGAAAAGACCTCAAGCGCTTAATTTCAGTACCATTGAAAAGAGTACCCTTGTTAGCAATACCTTCAGCATTTTTCCATAACACTATCCTCGTCACCGGAAGCGATTGGGCATGAAATCCCTATGACCAGCCCTCCCACAGTGATGGCATGAGCATCCAATAAAATCACAGTCATTATCTTGTCAATTGCTTTTGGGTTTAAGCTGTTGTCATGTCGCAGTACTACCCACAAGCAACACAGCATTAGAAGTGTATTCAATCGACACCATAAGGGGTGCCTGTCGTTTGAAGAGCCACTGGAACATGATGTGGACAAGAAAGCACGACAGTGCGGCAGGTTGGGTTAATGTTTGTATCGGAAGTACGTTACACACCAATGTAGCATTTTTTATCGGGCCACATAAAAAGGTCACAGTAAGGACTGCTGTCATTACAATTTTGAGGTTCTATGTCATGCAAATCAAACTGCCAGGATTACAAAGTTTTTACCAACAAATATATTTTGTCAGGCCTTTCCCAAAACACTGAACTAATCTCTTAAAACGACTGAATTTTGGTAATATTTAAGTATTATTGACTACATGGTCTCCGAAAGTGATTCGTTAAACAAACTGTTTTAGCAGACTGAGATCATGCAAGATAATAGCAATATAGACTTGCCCAATTCCCACGGGGTCATCAGCTTGTGCCAACTGAACGAGCCGGCAGGTCAAGCTGTGGGTGCCGTGAAGAGGACCCCGGGAACATATTTTTTTTTAATTTCTGCGCTTACCGTTTTTTTCTTGCAACCAGCGCAGACCCCTGAGCATTAACTTCAGAGTTCAAGCAGTAGTTAGGTGGCTCACCAACATACGGCAAAGATCGTTTTTAACCTAATCTGGTGACATCTGCTTTCGGTGTGGCCTGGGGACTAATTGATCTCAAAATAAACCAAATATAGTATCTTGGAGTCAGAGTGAATCATTTTAATGATATAGGCAGGAGGAATCAAGTTTTGAACGCATATGATCCCACTGTGTTTCACATTCTAACAAAATTATTCCAAAAAATATGGTAGATAATACATTATGATGCCGAGAATAAGCTTTTGCTTCACAGTTCATAGATAACTTTATTATTCCTATAGAACAACGGAGACGAGTATGGTAATATTCAAGGTCAACCAAACTAGCCAACTGACCAACCCCAGTGATGACACTTCCCAGCAGCGAATCCATGAGGCGGGGTGTGGGGCCTCCGATCCGGCGGCCTTGTTCCCGGGCTCCGTTAGGGCTGAAACGATACAGTTCATCCCTCCACTACCTGGAGGGCAGATCCATATTGTTTCAGCCCCAATGGTGGGGATTTGATGCTATGACAGGGGGGGTCCGGAGGGGGGGGGGGTTGGGTGGGTCCATCGTGGCCTGGCCGGAGAGGGGGTTGAAGGGGGCTCTGTCGCCGCCCCAACCCGCTCAAGAGTGGCATCATTGGCTGACCTGCGGCGCCAAGGATGCCAATAGACGATGCGGATCGGGCCTTGGAGGGGGGGGGGGCGTCATGGGCGACGCGGGAGGAGTCATCTGGGGCGGGGAGCTGGCGGGAAATTTTAACTAGGTATCTACTATTAAACTAGAAATATTTAGGTCAACTGGCCCTGTCGCCACCCCAACCCGCTTTCGGGTGGCATCCTTGGCTCCCCTGATGCGCCATTGATGCCGCCTGAAGATATGGGTCAGTGGCTTGGCCGGGGAGCCGTATCTGCCGAGCTAGACGGACCAGCTTACCTCCAGCAGGAGGCCTCCGGCACGCCCACCCAGCGTCACAGGGGGGGCAGGCTCTGGCTCGGCTAAGACGCTGGGAATCTGGGATCGCCGGATAGGGTCTAGCACCGACGTTGTCGGGCGTCGATCCATGGCGCCTCCATCGGGTTTGACCTGATAGAGGCGCCGCTATGGGGGTCCATTCGTCCGACGACGGACGCCATGGAGATGGTGTGCTTCGCGCCTCTTCGCGCTTGGTCGTTGTTGATTTTCGCAGCCGCCCCATTAAGCGCTGAGTCTCCGCTTTTGTAGGAGGATGACAGCATTTGTAAATTAGTACAAAAAAACATATAATATAACTGGTACCGGATGGACAAAAACTCGCTGTGTCGAAGCGTGTGAAAGAAAGTTTTTACGTTATATCCTCGCCCTGTAAAAGAACATAGAAATTAGTATAATTTGATATAAATGAAAACGCTGTACCGATGCATATAAAAATTTTCACATGTTGTAAATCGTCGCAGTATCACACCGGAACTAGTACGAAACGATATAACGAGAGTTTAATTCCTAAAGTCGCTGCCCAGCAGCATATCGTTTGCTGCCGGCAGTGAGTCTTTGTGCTCCGACAAAACGATAGTTTTATGTCTACTCGAGGATGAGACCATGGTCAACCCCCTCCGCATTGGCGGAAATGAAGCCATAGCATCGGCTACCAACCTTCCCCGATGCTCCTACGCGTCGGATGGATGAACGAACTCCTTGGAATTCAGGAGTAGTGAAGCTCTCTACAAAATTATTTAGGCCCTGGCAGAGGGAGATCAAACGGTGCTCTGCGTCTGACGGAGGAAATTCCTCGCAACTCTGAGGACAAATGAGTGCCCCACTGGCGCTTCACGCTCCCCATAACAATGAGAAGGTGCCATCGGGTTTCGGTGGCTACTGCTACGTTTTAAATTTAACTTTATCTAGGCAAAAGACAGCAGATTTCTAACTTAATTTTATTTTGCAGGCATCCACCGGTGCGTTCGATCAGTTCCGCAGGCCTTGGCGCCCCCGTCTTGTCTCCCCCCACCCCACGGCTAATAACGGAGGACTTTGTCTATCGAATGCTTGGGGAGGTGGGCGGCGCCAGCAGGGAGTGTCAGCTGGCAGCATACGGGCACTGGCAGGAGCTGGTAGACGTCATGTTCCGATCGAACTGTGTCGCTTCGCGCCTCGTTGCTTTTGTGTGTTGTGTGGCGATGACAGGCGGGAAGGGAAAAAGTAGATACAAAGATAGAGATCAACTATTTCATCCTTATCAATGCCCCCGATTCGGTCCAATGGCGGCAGGTGAGGCATGTGCACATTCGTCATGAATAGAGGAATGTGTACATGTCATGGGTTTGGGGCGGCGTCGATCTCGCATGGCAAATAAGAGGTGTAAAGGTAGTCAATGGTGTTGCTTCTTATTTTGCTAACTAAATTGTCTCTCTGAGTAAAGTGTCCAATTTGTACGTAGCGTGGTCGACACAGAAAAAAAACTTCCGGTACCTGGCATTATTTATTGAGTCAGCCGTGTAATTTTTTTTAAACAAACGTATCCTTTACTATGCAGCGCATAACAATTGACCGCTCTTCGAATTTAGGTTTAATTTCCACGAAGTTTAGCCTCGGTAAGGCTCGTTAAGCCAAGTTTCGATGAAATTCTGCTTGCTTCGGTGTTTTTCCATACGTAGGACCTAGTACTGTCCTACGGCCGCCGCCGCCGCCTCCCCGTCTCACAATCCCGTCGACGGCCACCATGGCGTCGTCCCCCCCGGGTTCATAGTGGTGCCTGCCCTCGGCCCCCGCCGGGAGTTAGCGTCCGCCGAGCGAGGAGATCGCTCTACGCGTCGGCGTGGCCCAGCCTCCCCAGCAGAATCGCGTGGGGTTGCCGTGGCGGCGAGCTCTTGGCCCGGCCTCCTCCGACGCGCTGCGAGCCGCGTCCGTATTCATCGGGATCGGCCTTTGGCCATTCCTCGGCCCCCGCCGGCGCCGGGAGTTAGCGTCCGTCGAGCGAAGAGATCGTTTGATTGGCCGTCTGCCTTTGGACTCTCGGCGCATTGTCGCTGGCGCCGGCACGTTGCTTCGCCCCCCCTTCTCCTAGCGATCTTCTCCCGACAGCGTCCGGTCCTCATTCACAATGGACAAGCTATCCCAGCAGGAGAAAAAGGTATATCGCCGTCGCCATGGAATGCCGAGAAAAGAGCGGGTTCTGAGAGATAAGAATCCTCCAGATTTTAGCAGAGGCGGCACAAGGGGATATCCAATATGGTACCGTGTTCGTATGATCGAACTTCAAAAGATTGGTGCCGAAATTCCCGAAGTGCTCGAGCGTTCCTTACGCCGATGGAAGAACAAACGACTAGAACCATTTGAAATGACAGGAAATAAGTCAACAAAGGGTATGAACGGCCATCACCGTTTCCTCTTGGCATACTTCAAGAAGTTTTACCCTCAGGCAAGCTGCAACGAATGTGCTGTTTTTGTTGCTATTCACTCAGACGATCGTGCTGTTTTCACTGCTTCCGAGGTATCCAGTGCCTTGATTGACATGGATATGACGATGAAGAGAGCATCGACTACGGCATACCAGGCATTTACCCCGGCTAACATCGAACGCCACCGCCGATACTGGACATATCCGTCCCCAGCTGGCATTGTTGATGTACCTCGACGGCGATTGATTGACATAGACGAGTGTGCCATAGAACTGCAAGATGCCAATGAGAATTATGGGCATGCTGTACGAGGAATGCGTGTTAGAAAGATAGGAAATTATGGTCGAGGTGCAATCAAATTGACTTTGATTCTCGCCATTGAACCAGGTGACCCTGAACTGGCGCCAGGATCGGAGGGATCAATCGACAACCCCAGGCTATGGTATCGTCTTTCCCCTGATAGAGCAACAGGCATCGAGAACTACGTCGACTTTCTCAATCTTGAACTCATGGATTACTTTGGACCAAATGAAAAGAGACGCACTTTGTTGCACGACAACCTTTCATCACACAAAGCAAACGAGGTGGTCGATGCGGTTTTTGATCGCGGTCATCAGGTCATTTGTCGGGTTCCATACAGGCCACATGAAGCTCCGATTGAGTATGCTATTGATCAATTTGCAGAGGAGGTCCGTGATCGATGGAACGTTATCAAGAACGATCGAGATCTGAATGACGAATGCCTTAAAATACTAGAGGCTAAGTCAGGGATGGGTGGGTTTGATAAATTATTCCGTGATTGTGGCTATCATTTTGATGCTAGTGACTACAGTTGTGATTAATCTATCAAGTATATAGACTGATATTGTATGCAATGCTTAGTAATCAATGTAATCCCTCATGAATGCATATATCCCCAAATGTATCACAAAACAATTACCCTACTCTCCAGGTGATTGGAACTGCAGCATGTTGGTCACAGCCTCCTGCGATTTCCCTTGATCCGGTGTCTCCCCGCCCTGATCGTAGCTATTCATAATTACCTTTTCAGCGTTTTGACCATCGCTAGCTAACTTGGTCAAGAGACGCCGTTTGCGCCTCATGCCTGCCTCAGACGCATTGCCATCATTCAAAATGGTTTGCACACAACGCTTGTCGAAACTCGCAGATTTCTTTTTGGGAGTGGATTTCTTGCCAGATCCCTTTTCATTGGTAGCGGCTTTCTTGCCAGACCCCTTCTCATTGGCATTAGCCCGAGCACGCTCGCGCGATTCTTCCAAGTTCCAATGACAACGACCAGTAGGACCACGCCTTTGCTTTTGATAGCACGAAATGTGTGATCCAGGCGATATACGCTCTGTGGGGCGCCCAATCTTTTCCCCATACACGAAGCGCACATCGTCAGATATCACAGCCTGATTGAGGTATGGAACGGAAGCACCCTGGATGTTATTTAGATTTACCTCGGTCCCTGTCAGGCGCACATCCCTCTCCCCATTCTAGAACAAAGATACAGATACAAGGTGAGTGATGATACAACGTCTGATTGAGTATCAAATCTTACTCACCTGATAAGCAACACTAAGCATGTCACGCACCTCCCTCACTGCCTCGTCCTGATGTTTGGACACAGTTGCGCCCTCCTCGCGTCCCGATAGATGGTCGTGAAAGGCCGCTGCCAAATGCTCACGGTCTGTATTGTAGAACGGACCAAGCGAGCATTTGCAGCGACAAGTATTGCATGAAGAGATGAGGTCTCCCAGACGCCCATTTGGGTCCTGAATCTTAGGAGCTCCGCCTTTGCACTCAGGGCACTTTTTTTCCAGAAAACGACCAGCAAGGGCAAATGAACTTCTGGCGCAACTTCCTTCGGCCCTTTCGTGGTGGCTGGCTACTTCGAGCGCTCTTTGGCTTGGAATTGTACTCTGCCTTCTTCTTAACCAAGTCCTGGTTCAGTTGATCTGATTCTGCGTCGAATTCTGCCTCCTTGACGAGCCTTTGTACAAAGCAGTGGCCACACCCAGGGCAAGGGTGCGCATCGGTCTTGGAAGGCATCAATGAGACATTGTGATGCACAAATGAAATACAAACGAATTGAGTCTTACCATCTCCGGATCGTACCGAAAGTTGTTGGGAATTCCCCGCATGTTGAACATTGACGCACTATACTCCCGTTTCCCAGACTTTTTGGATTCGTTTGGCTCGTTGTTGCCATCGTCCATGGCCATCGAGTTCGCAACTTCAAACAGAGAGATGAACTTCTTCACGCTGTTGCAATGTGACATCGACGACTCGCCAAATGGACCATTGCAATGCTTGCATATGTCCTCTTGGCAGTACTCTTCATGTATCAACTGACCCAACTGCATGAACGGGACGGCAGTGCTCTTGACAGTTGTGTTGGCGGGCCTCAGGGCACGCTGGAGTCGTCCAAAGCATCCATTCTTCTTTGCTTTTGACAGCTGTTCCCCTGACAAAAGCTTAGCCAATGTCAATCGCACGACAGCTCGAGCCACGTTGATCTTTCCCTTTGCATCGACGACCTGCCCATATACATCATGCAGCGTCCTCGAAGCAAAGGCATTCGTACTGCGAACGATGTGCTCTTCAGCGGAGGGCTCAGAATGATCGTCGGTATTTTCATGACTTCTCAAGAAAGAGCTCACTTTCGATGATCTATCAAGCTTGCTCTCCTCTTGACCGTTCGTGACGGACTCATCAGATGATTCCTCTACGTCGCTATCTAGTCCGTCGGGATGGCACGGGATGCAGTAGAGGTGACCAGAAGTGACAGTGATTGGTAGGCCGAGCATCTTCCATCGCTTCTCTTGTCGAGTCTGGCAGTGGTAGTGGAGAGACGAGCCGTCCGGACACGTCCCCTCCTGATATATCCCATCAGGAGCGCCTTCGCGGCAACAAAGAACTGAGTGTCCTTTTCTGGCGGCCCAGCTGTCCCCCNCGCCTTCGCGGCAACAAAGAACTGAGTGTCCTTTTCTGGCGGCCCAGCTGTCCCCCTCACAGTAGCAGCACATTGGCTCGGGAGGTTTCGGGAGCTGAGGAGGGCTCGGAGTAGAGACATGCGATGAGGGCGAAAAATTTATCCATGCTTCGTCATCTTTCTTCTTCTTTGTTGACTTCGTGACGGCGGCTGCAGAGGGCTTCAAAGATTGGGACGGACGGGGTGTCGCATTTTCGCTGTTGTCCTTCCGGCGACTGGACCTATAGACAGGCGGTTTGGCTTTGGCCCTCGGGCGACTGGACCTCCGGGCAGGCGGTTTGGCCCTCGGGCGACTGGACCTCCGGGCAGGCGGTTTGGCCCTCGGTCGGACATCACTGCCATTATCAGGGGATGGCTCCGGCTTCCGTGCTATGTTGGATTTCGCCACGGATACAAATTGCACCCCTTCGCCCTCGCTGCTGTCATCGCTGTTATCTTCCCCGCTGCTGCTCATGACTGGCACGATCGCGACGCGAGCGGCTCGCAGCGCGTCGGAGGAGGCCGGGCCAAGAGCTCGCCACCACGGCAACCCCACGCGATTCTGCTGGGGAGGCTGGGCCACGCCGACGCGTAGA
>JALLPA010003017.1:0-16062 GCA_036939895.1 Thalassiosira exigua | reverse complement strand
GAGTGATCCAACGCAAAGCGGCGAAAAACGCAGGTGACGAGTGCGGTCCTGCGAGGCGGGGAGAATATTTTTTTTGCGCTGACGGCCAGGCGAAAAAAAGCAAAATTGGCAGGAATGCGCTCGTGCATACCAGTGCCACCCCTACTCACATCCTCGCTTGGACTTGACCAAATTTAAAAAATGACCGAGACAATGATCAGTCTGCTCTCAAAGCCACTCAACCAAGTGGTGTTTTGTGAGGATGAACCAAGGCTCGCATTGATATATATGCCCTTACCAGGGAGTTGGATGTGACATGGGCCAGGGAGCTTGGCAACAGCACATGGGATCTATCGTAGTCAGTCTTTTTGTACAATAGGTAGTCCTGCTAGGATGACAGCGCCAAATTGAGCGGGGTATTTCTCATCTAACCACCAGACAAGCTGGACCATGCAGATGATCTCATCTTACAGCCGGTAGTGACCAACTACACGGGAGAACACCGCCCCCCTAATGGCACCGATTGCAGATCAGTCTTTGACTTCGAGAAGAACAACCATTGCCATTGCCTGGAGCTAGAGACATATGGCATGAATCTCGCGGTGGCAAAACTGTCGAAGTATATTGGTGACAAGTCTTGTACAGGGACAGGTGTAAAGGCTAATACAGGACATTATTTACCAGAGGGGCATCTTCTCTGAGCACCGAGCAGGAGGATGCGAACTTTATATAAAGTACATGTTAGCCTATGTTATTAACAACGTCTCGCAGTACCTCCTGCGATGGGAAGGCGACCCTTGCACTGTCGGTCAGCGCAGGACGGCACCTGAAGTGGAGGAGAGGTTGCAGGAAAACCGCATTAGTGAGAGTGGAGCCAGGCCAGGACGGGGGAGATGGAACTGACGGTTCAATGTTCCAAGGGCAAACATGGCACGCAGAGAGAGAGGTAACTAAAATCTTTATGTACAAATTAAGGCGACGCTTGTAAAAAGGGTCAGCAGCAGAATCCTGCACAGCGAGGATGGTTCTATTTCGCACCACCCTGGCAGCTGGGTCACTTTCTCTTGCATAATCAATTATATTGTAGGTAATGGTCCCACATGAAGGAATGTAGTAATGAGTGACTGTGAATCCTTAACGGACTTGCGGTAATTCTTGGAAGCAATAGAAAGAAGATCAATTTGTCCCTTCAAGCTCGAGATACTCCAAGTTTGTAAGTCTTCACGTTTGTATGTTGTAAGGTAAGCTTGGTTCGCGCTGAGGCGTGTAGCCGCATTGCGTTTCCATTCAAGGAGGTCAGTAATGAGTCGCTCCATCTCATAACGTGTGACGACGTTATCTTCGTCGTGATACTGTCGGTTCCTGTTCTCCCAGATGGGGAAAAACACCAACCTCCACAGGCCCAAATGGAGGTGCTTCATCTTTTGGTCGGGTTTGTCGATGCCTTGGTCGAGAAGAAGGTCGTACCATCTCCTCGAGAGGTACCCTCGCAGTAGGAACTCGAACCCCAAAAGCATTTGATCAATAACAGCCTCGTACGAGAGCTGTGACTCGGATTCAATCGCCGGAGGGGACTTGTCATCGCACGCCTGTCTACACAGACGCATGAAGGGGATGGATATCGCTGATGGTATCTGGTGTTCGCGCAAATACTTCTGTAGCATGTCGAATGCGCGATCTCGAACCTTTCGCGTTCGGCGTTCGTTGCACTGGTAGAGGTGGAGTTGGTCTTCCGTCTCCCACCCACAGCACGGGCATGCCGACACCTCGTCTCCGAAGAGTGCCTTCTGCCGACCGACATGAAGCCAGCCATTCATCATCTTCGTGAGAGTCATATTCTCGGTGGGTTTCATGGATGCCCTCGCCCAGCCGATGCTTTCCCAGCTGATCCGGTTGTAATCCCGTATCTCGAAGCTTGGGTATTTCTTCAAAAAGTGGGCGAGGTGCGCA
This sequence comes from Thalassiosira exigua, assembly GCA_036939895.1. NCBI lineage: Eukaryota > Bacillariophyta > Thalassiosirophyceae > Thalassiosirales > Thalassiosiraceae > Thalassiosira > Thalassiosira exigua. The sequence continues at coordinate 14,133 of JALLPA010003017.1, read as the reverse complement.
TTCCTCGTGGACGCTTCGAGGATCCTCTCGCCGTACTTCGCCGTCACCCACTCTCCGTCTATGATGAGCATCGCTCCGCACCCTCGGGGAGGCGGCGGCTTGACCACATTGGTGGACTCTCTGGTCTTGCCTGCGCGCCGGTCCATGGCCACATTGACGGTCGCGTCGTCTGCGAGTGTCGATTCGTCTTTCCCCTCGTCCTGATGCGCTTTTATCCATCGGAGATTGACCCTAGTAGGCATGTGTTTGCGTCGTTTGTGGATTGACATGAGGATATCCGCCTCAGGGAGTAGGGTCTGGCTCGCCTTCCAAAAGGGTTTGTTGGAGTGCACAACTGCCTGTTCGTTGTCGACCGCCGCGTCGATATCGTTTTCAATCTCCAGCTCCTCGATGATGTCGAGCTGTTGTGCGATCCCCTCGAGTTCAGATCGGTAGGACGTCGACCATCGTGACGCTGGGTATCGGCGGTCATTTCCATACCGTCTTCCGCCGAGCTGGACACACGCTGAGCTCGCCCTATCACCCGTCTGGGGGTTGACTGTCCCATCGGATGCCCCCATGTCGCAAGTCGGCGTCGACATAACATAGTCGATGACTGACTTCCAATCGTGTGGGGCGTTGGGCTTGTACCTGTAAGGCTGGATCGTCCAGAGTTCGTCCTCATCAAAGCGTGCGTCAATTGGGACTGCCTCACGAGGCATCTTGGCAACTCGGTCGACAGCAGCGAAGACACCTCGACTGCGTCGCATGTAGCGTAGGAATCCATCGCCATCGCGGTTGTAAGCTTCGTCTTCAGTTCGATAAAATTGGTGCTTCACGTATCGTGGGACCTCAAGCCATGCACCTAGCGGGAAGTCCAGGCAAACCGGCTGCGTGAGTCGGCCTGGACGATGAGCAGTCGCAAACGCTTTGCGCATACACCATCGAAAGGTTGCCCAGTATGCAGGTGGTGGCTTCGGGACATGAGGCCATCGGATGCGACTCTCAGCTCTCCAGTCGCCAGTGAGGCGAGGACCAGGAATGGAGTCGCCTCGTTCGTTCGTCAGCTCGGCCAGTGTCGACACCCTGGCGTAGAATCGACAGAAGTTCGCTTTTTTCATCTTCCCTGTTGTGATTCCATCTATCTCTAACCACCGTCTCGTCAGCGACAAGTCGCCCTCCCTCTGTAAAGCGGGGCACCATTGGTTCTCGAGCCACATAGTGGCGTTGAGCTCGCGTAAGCGTGATCGTTGATGTAGGAGCCACCCCTCCCCTAGGAACGACAAATCCGTCGTAACATCAGTTAGGACAGGTTCACGCAGGCCGGACGTCAGCTGGAGAGCAGACAGTACGACCAGCATATCGTTGCCAACTGTCCCATCCCAACGAAAGTGCTTGAGCAAAGTCAGTAAGCCCTTTTGGTCCTGGATCACCTGATACGATGGGTATGCTGCGCCTCCTTTCGATAGCGGAGCGTATAATACCGCCTTCGCAGTGTGCCTGTTGAAGCGCAGCTTCGGCAGCATCTCTTCGTCGACGACAGTGTTGAGGCGTCTGCATTGGGCCTTACTAAAGGACGTCGTGGCCATCGAATAAGTCGTCTTGGGAAGGATTCGGCCGTGCAGCAAGTTGTGAGCGTAGCGTGTGGACATCGGCTTGTTAGCCACTCGGCCAACAATCTCGCGGCACTGCTTCTCGCGGAACTTGAATTCAGGATCCTGTGTGTCAGATGGAGCATGCAGGCATCCTAGGCCCTTGTTCGGCGTCCCCAGACTCGTCTTCTTGATGGTGGTCTTGGCACCTCGTCCATCATCGAGGACGACATCGAAGGAGGAACTATCCTTTGGCTTCGGCGGGAACGTAAAATCCTCCCAGCATAGCATCTGCCATACGCACTTGTGTTGGGCTATCGACCCGCCGCTCGCTCTGATGAGGTCTGCCCATAGCTGTGCTCCCTTTTCCAAGTGCTGGACTGTGAGCTTCTCACTCAAGTAGAAAGATGAGCTGCACTTCGACGCCATCGCATCAGTGTTGTCAACGAAGCTGTCATTGTTCTTTGCAATGAGTCGCATGACGTCAGCCACATGAGGAAGAACTAGACCTTCGTGAAGTTCTTGATGAGCGCGTAGGATGGTATGGGACAGAATGCTCCACAGACTCGCCACATCTCCCTTGCCCTGTCCTTCTCCGTGGATATCGACGTCGCCTGGTTCCTGACGGAATGTATCTTGGGACTCGCCATGGCTGGTGCGTATGCTGTGCTTCATCGACGCCATAACTTTGTTCCTAGCTCTGATCACACTTTTCGACATTCCGCTCTTTCTGGAAATTAGCGCTGAGATGTTCGGCACCATGCGATCGAAACATGCCGTGGCATAGTTGGCAAACAGCGCCACCGTGACGTACATTATCCTGCCATACTCGAACACGAGCATCTTGCGTAGCGCCGGCTCAACAGCAGTACAGCCAGGCCTACCTCCCCATTGTTCCTCAGTGAGTTCGGTCGTTTCTGTGTTGGAGATCAGGTGTTTCGCGAAGAAGAGCTTCAGCGCAGTGTTAAAGTCTGCCTCGACCAGTCCAATAATCCTGAGCTGGTGAATGCGCCGAACGCCTGGCTTCTTTTCCAACATGACATCGAGCGAGTTTGCCCATCGCTCGTTCTTGAAGCCGTACATAAACGGTAGTCTCATCATAATGACGAGGTATGATGCTATGCCTCTGTCGGATGCCATCGATTTCCAGAATGTATAATGTATTCCTGACGGTGACGAAGACGTTTTTTCGCTGACGGAGCGGAATGCTGCCTGAAACTCGTCGGTATGAACCATCCCCGTGATCGGGTAGCACTCTCTGTCATTGTCACTGCGTCGAAAATGGCCAAGCCACGTGCGAACGACTGGTGGAAATTGGGCCAAATCGCTCGTGGTCTCGCCTTCTAGCAAATCATCAGCGGCACTCGACGTTCCAAATTCCGACAAAATGGTTTCGAAGTACCCTAGAGACGGGGGGGTAGACTCCATCGCAACCTGTTGGAGGTGTCTCTTGTTACGCCGAAGGAGGTGACGTTCCATCTCTGACTTCTCGGTCAGGCGTTTCCATGTGATACCTCTTCCCAGGGTGCCCACGCGCCTTATACCTTCTGGCTCAACACATACCTCCACTTCGCGGGCATCATCAGGTATCACTTTCAAGACATGGTGTCGGAAGAAATGGCATTGAGTGTCACAATCAGGTGCGTGGGCCTCGAATACTCCCTTGTCGTAGTGGTATATTTCATCCAACGACTCCGAATAATACCATTCAGCAGTCGGTATTTCAATGAATTCCAGGCCAGCATGTGCACCCTTGATCCAATGTGTAAGTGTTCGATGCATCTTACTGTCGTGGAGATTCCTGGCTATCGTTTTGAGGATGCGTGCGGCCTCCTCATCATCATCTTCGCTGGCCTTGTAGCGAGCTAAACTCGACAACCATAGAGCCCTGAGATTCTGGGCCTCACGTTGACATTCCTTCAGGTGCTCCCACGAGTCTTGGACACAACGTTGCAGCGTCTTGATAGACGTGCCCGACTCCTCGTGGTGCCCGAGGTCGATGTCGAGCTTTGTCGCAATTGACCGTGCTCTTTCAGTAATAGGGATGGCATGTCTTGCCGAGGTAAGAACCGACTTCCACATGTGGACCCGTTCCCTTGCTTCCGTCAGGGCAGGAGACCTGTCGTACCCCCTGTTCACGCGTACCGTCTTCTTTGCTGCTGCCTTGATCGACGCTATTAATTCCTTGTCAAGTGAATTGTACTTTCGAATGCGGGCATCGTTGATACCCATCAGCTTGATCTCTGCCTCGAGGCGGCGAATACGATCAGGCAGTCGATTATGCGAATGAATCTTCTTGAGATGCACAAGGAACTTATCGCGCATGATGGAGTTGTCACAATTGAACTCGCGCTTGCCCGGCTGGCTGATGGCTGGCGGGGAGTTCCCAAAGAACAGACTGAGATCCACGTCGGCCCACAACATGACATGGTCAGAGCTGATACCCTCGTGAAGAGGGCGGTATCCCGTCGCCCTCACATACTGCAGGATGCCTTCAGTACACAACATATGGTCTATGATGGATGTGCTGCCCATCCTTGTGGTAGTCGGGCGGGAGGCATTCTGTTCGTGAGGATCGTGAAGGTAGTTCTTCTGCACAAACTTGTTGAACTCGTTTCCATCCACGTTGGCCTCGTTGGCATCCATCATCAGCCACACTTCATATCCTTCCTGCCGAAGCTCTGCCATAAACACTGAGAGATCCTTAAGGACTTGGCTCCGAGGATCTGGATCAATTTTTCCCTGGCGAAGCATAAACTCAACTTGCTGCTTGTAAGCAGTGTTGCTTCTCCCATCGAAGGACGTTCCTTTCCTCTGCACTACCCGATAAGCTGTGATTACACATAGCTTTGCATCGCCTTTCCCATGGAACTTAGTCCAGGCGAAGCGTCCCATGGGGTCACTCCCCCGTCCTCCCGGCCGTCCTGCAATTGACCCGGTTACCATCTGAAGTATCCCCCCTGGAATATATCCGGGCTTGTTGAATGTGGATCCACACACTGCATAGCCACGTCCATGGTCCTTCGTTAGCGCTGCATTGATCAGCGAAACCGTTCTGTCGTCGAACCCACAGTTTGGTTCAGCGATTCCAAACACACTTAAGCCATAGGTTTGATGTGAATCCAGAACATCTTCCGCTGGAGCTGGTCCACGGTCGATGCCTCTCGCATTTTGGAATGCAAAACGAGAGCATCCTGAGCTTGGACATGCCCACACATCGTCACCATACTCCAGTAGCGTCGATTTTGCAGCTGCTATCGATGTTAGGAAGCGTCTTGCCAGTTGAAGCCTCATCCGTCGCTGGGCGGTTTGCCGCCTTCATTCTTATTTTTTGTGGTATTGTTTGGAGAGAAGAACACTCGTATATCGCGAAGCCCTGCATTCGATCCTTCAGCAGGAGACCCCTTCTGGAGTTGCTCGTCAGATGATTCGCCTGACACATTTTTGGAGTAGTTCGACGGGGAAGTACTCGCCGATGATCCGTCATCGACCTTGGGTTTGCCTTCAGCAGAGCGACATGCACTGCCGTGTCGCGAGGGTCTTTTCCTTGCTGGGACTTCATCGTCACTATCATCGTCACTATCATCGTCAAGGATTCCCTTCCTGGCTGGCAGACGGGGACCACCGAATCGTCCAGGATTATCGAGTGTGCCTCGTCGAAAGGAGACTTGTTTGGGCGGAGGAGGAGTTACATCTTCCACATCGCTGGACGGTGGAGATGTATCATCTGAGTGGACGCTCAGTACCTCAGCGCTGTCAGCCTTAGCCCCTGGTGTCTCAGCGTCTTTACCTTCCTCCTTGCTCGCGTCGTCATGACGTTCGGGCGGGTCAGAGGACGAGTCTGAGCTCTCCGATGTCGAGGTGTCCGATGATCGACTATCGGTAGACGAGTCACTCGAGGAGCTTTCGCTCGATGAGCTCGACTTCTTCGACCCCGTCCCATCCTCGCCAACTGGCTCATCCTGAATCGCCGTTCCACCTGTGGATGGGTCCGGGTCGTCATCGATCGTAGATTCGTTCGCCTCTCGTCTTTCCTCCCATTCTGAGACCACTGTTGTGTCGCCAAACTTTCTTTCCTCAGCATCAGGGTCAGCTTCAAACGACCTATCTTCATACTCGCCGTCATCGTCCCCATGATACGACAGGTTCCTCGGGAGGATCGGCGACTCTGACAGCTTGGATGGGGACTTCACTGGGGTACGTCGTCCATCCTTGTCGATGTCGCGTATTTCATCGTCAACCTTGCTGCTAAGATCAGCGTACACCTCTTTGATCCTCTTCATTCCAGACGATGGGGTGCCGTCGTCATTTGGGAGGGACTTAAGCACCGTCGTCTCTCATCGTTCGATCCTCCCGAGCAACTCAGCAACTCTCTCGCCTTTCGAGCTGGCGCTCGACGACGACTCGGTGTCGGAGCTCGAGCCGGATGGCTTTCGCGGCTCTTCGACGTCTTCTGCCGTCTCCTCATCCTTAGCGCCAACAGACTCCTCCTCGTCCTCGTTCGAATCCACCTCTTGCTCGGGTGGCGGCTTCCCGACTCCCTTCTCGCTGTGTTCGTCGGCGCCACGTTCACAGCCCTCTTCCTCGGCCTCTCCCGCCCTGGATATCCCCGCTATTTGTTCCTGCATGGACAGGATGAGCTTTGCCTGCGTGGCTACCATACGCTGGAGGCCCCTCATGTCGTTTGTCATGTCCTTTCTCTTGGACCCCTCGGCTTTGGCCCGTTCTCGCTCTGCTCTCAAGGCTTGGATCTCGCTTTCAAGACCCTGCATCATCGTTGCCATCCTGTCCTGGTGTTTCCTGCGTTTTGACGCGCGTTTGTTAGAACGGCGGCTCCCCGACGAGTCCGACCCCGACCTTTGGCGTTTCATCGGAGATGCTCCGTCATCTCGCTCAGCGGGAGCGCCTATATCACTCTCCTTGCTGGGGGCTCGAGCTTTGGCATCATTGCTTGCCCTTTCCTTCTTCTTGCGTTTAGTCTGTCGGGGCTGTCGCTTATCACACCTCTCGGCTGCTCCATCGGTTGCCCTGCGCTCAGTCCCTTGCTTGCGCTTCCTTTTCTCCTTGTCTACAACCCATTTTGGGCGCTGTTCGATTCCTCTCGGGCTCTTAGTTTTCTTGAGGATGCCAACGACAGACGTCGGGGCATCCTCTGTGTTTCCAGTCGCCTGGTTGCTCGTCTGAGCCGTGGCGTCACTCTGGGGAGACCCTCCAGCTCCAGCTCCATCACGTCCAGTGGTTTCACTCGGTGGGGATCCTCCTCCTTCGCCCTCGTCAGATTGGTTGGTCACCTGATTCGACACTTCATTGTCGTCTTCCCCACCCGTCCCTTCAGACTCATTCGGTATGTCGTGAATGGTTCCCAACAGGTGTCCTTTGGAATTATGGGTCCTAAACCGAGTAGGGTTGTCAGCCTTGAGGACATAGCCTTGGGGTACTCTCCTGTCGAACCATTTCGGTAGGAATGTAGACAGACCCCTCAGGTATGTCTTCAATACACCAGCATCCTTGCTCTTACACGTGATGATGAAGGAGCCGTCGTCGCGACCATAGGCCATTTTTTCGATGGGATTACCGATGGCGTTGTCGTCGTCGTCGACCATAAGCGTCATCCCAGAAACCATCAACTTGTGGACGCTGCTCTCGTTGTTGGTACCATCACTTGTGCTGAACGAAGGTATTTCCGACATCAAATCGATTGGGCAATCCCGGACTGTCATAAATACTCGGTCCGAATGCCACTTGAAAGTCTCCGTCAGGATCAGGTTAAACTGAGATGGACTCATCTTGGCTTCATCATCGAGAGTGTGGAAAGTGAACTTATGGATGTGAGGAAAATCGTCGGGCTCATTTACCCTCACGCCACGCACTGCATCCTTCACTAACGCCTCAAGTTCAGGTCTCGTGTGTATAACCCAACACGAGCGAGGTTGGAAATACCGTACATCCTTGCAGCCTTTTGGTAGAGTGGGCTCAATGAACTGAGGATTGACGTCCTTTACTTCAATCTTCCCGTTTGCTCTCGCGATGATTGTATCTATCAATTGGTTGCGGCTGCAAACAAAGTCGTCGGTATGACATCCTCCCTCCACGAGTGCAACCTGTTTGAATTGATAATCAATGGGCTTGGATATATCCAGGCTGATTCTCTCTCTTCCTAGTTTCCTCATAAGCTTGTCTCGCATTCTGAAATAATTTCCTCGCTTCGAAACTTCACTGCCTGTGGTTCGTTTCAAAGCCTCAAAGTCCAGGTCAGTGACGATGTTGAACTTGAATTGCACGAATCCGTTTCCCAGGTTCCTTGTCACGTCGCTGATATACTTGTCAGCTATCTCATCAATCAGTTGCCGGGGCTGAGCCAATTCCATTCCTCTCGATCGAATGTCCTTCGGTGCAAGGCGTAGAGTATAGTCCTCGGGTTCGTTGTACAATATCTCGAGTATCCTAAGGAAGAGCGACCTCGTCAGCTCGACCGTGTCTGGCTTTTCCCCTGTGTACTGCATGGAATACTTGAGTATGTAGAAGGCGAGACCTTCCTTCCTTGTCGACGGAGCCGACTCTTGGCGCGTTGGTTGATATGGATTGCGCCCTTTCTGGACAGATCTTGCATTCCTCGATCCCGTGCTTGCGTCCAAGCCCTCATGATTGCCGCTGAGTTTGAGAGGAGTAAAAACTGGGGCTCGAGAGCCCTTGTTCAGTTCTTTCTCCTTGGCCTTAGCTTTCCTCGCCGCTTGTTTGCTCTTGGGTGATGTATACTTCGAGACTAGGTTCGGCAGAATTCTTCCTAACTCGCGCAGCAGCACACCCTCCTCGTATGCACATTTTATCCTTTTCTCAGTTGGGATGGCTTTGTACGTAGCCCATATCGTGGCGAATCGATCAGGAAATGCCTCTCGAAGGAATGGTTTCATCTCATCGTCAATTATCGCCACACGTTCGCGTTCCCCCATCACGACCATCGCAGGCGTAGGTTGCAATCCAGAGACGAAGGCATATGGCTTGCGTCGTGCCTCGAGCAGTTTGTCGTCTGGTATAGGAATAGCGATATCACCCGTCTAGATCAGCCGAGGTGGGTCGAACGAAAGTGGCGTGATCATTTCTTGAAACCATTTGACGAGCTCTCCAGGTTGCGTGAGGATGGCAAGGAGCCTCTCGTCCGGCAGCATCTTGATCTCTTTGTATAATGGGGGGCTACCCGTCGGGAGAGCGCGATCGAGATACTTCGAAAGGCCAGGCAAACATGGCACGCAGAGGTTGGAGGGTTTCAAGGCCTGTCATTCGAGCCGTTCTAAAAGCTAAAAGTTCAAATTTCGAATTTCGAAAAGATTTCTAGCTTATTCATTTCAGAGCATCAAACTAAAAAAATGCGTGATGGGTAGAAAATGCGGCGATGACCGATGACGCGGATCGCGCGCGCCAAAAATACGTTACCAACGGCGAATCGAGCGACCATGAAGTCCGGCGGAAGCATCGAGAATCGAGAGGCTCCGTAGTAGTCCGTCAGTACCTACTACTCCTAGCTCGCATCGCCAGCCAGCCTCTCGCTCCCAGCCGGCCCCCAGCTCGTCCCCGGCAACACCGACACCTAGGTACAGTCCCGACCCCGACCGACCATGCCCGCGAAGACCCGCCGGCAAACCATCGCCCCGTCGTCCAAGCCTCCCGCGGCCGGCGGAGGCGGAGGGGGAGGCAGCGTGGGCGGAAATGGGAGCCGACGCGCCCCCAAGGCGCGCAAGTCCATGCTCCCGCGGTGCGCCGGCTCCTCCTCCTCCGCGTCCCACGCTCCCTCGTCGGCGGCCTCGGCGAACGCGTCCAACGCCGAGCGGGAGAACAACGGGCGGAGCGCCCGACCGAGCGGCCTCGCCGCCCCGTCTCCGTCCCGCGCCCGACCGCGGCCCCCGGCGTCGCGGAAGAGCATGGGACCGGTGGCGGCGGCGGCGGGCGGGGGGGGCGGACGTCCCTCCGCCGCCGCGGCTCCGATCGCCGCTCGGTCCCCCGCGCGGAACCGACGGGTGTCCCTCGCCCCCCCCTCCTCGTCGCGCGACTCGCTCGCTCGCTCCTCCGCCCGCCCGCCGTCCTCCTCGACGACGACGACCCATGGCGGCGTCGGGGGGGGCGTCGCGAGCTCCTCGAACGTCGACCCCCGCGACGTCAAGGATCGATCGTACCTCCACGCGGCCGTCGCGAAGATGGTGTCGTACCTCAAGGACAACGGATATCCCGACGCCCCCTCCCTCTCCGTCCGTCAACTGGTCAACGGCCCCTCCGGGCGGGACTTTCAGAACGTCATGACCTTCTTGCTCCGAAGGATCGATCTGACGTTTTACAGGATCCCCCCGCGAGACGGCCGGAGAAGCGACGAGCCTCCCCCCAAGTTCGAGGACGAGGTGTCCTCCGCGTTCCGGACGCTGGGGTATCCGTTCCCCGTGAGCAAGACGGGATTGGTGGCGGTGGGAAGTCCGCACACCTGGCCGGCGCTGGTGGCCGCGATCGACTGGCTCGTGGACCTCTTGGCGATCGTGGACGACGAGGTCCCGCGGGAGTGGGAAGAAGAAGACACCCTCGAGCGGAGGGAGGAGGAGCTGTCCACCCTCGAGGGGAGCGCGGCGCGGATCGAGCGGCAGTACTACGCCTACCTGCGCAAGAGCATGCGCGCGTTCTTGGACGACGACAACGAGGGGTGCGAGGCGTTGGAGGTGGCGCTGCAGGACGAGTACGGACGAGATCACGACGCGGTCGAGGCGAACTTGACGGAGTTGGACGAGGACATCGGGAGGATGCAGGTGGAGATGGCGGGGTTGGGGGAGGAGGTGGAGGGGTGAGTGGCGTCGTGCGAGGCTTCGCCTTTTCGAGAGATCTAGGTCGTTGCACATAGGACATGTGGACTTGCAAGAGACGCGTGCGACGGCGGCGAGAATTGGCAGATGAGACATTTGTTTGTTGGAACTACAGTGATGTATTCGTCATGCAAGCATGCCTTCACGACATGATGGGCCACCCTGTGTCAGTCCAAACGCTGATAGGCTGGAATGCATTCAAGGCATGAGCGCATTGTACCGCGAAGGCCTTGGGTTTCAGATTCTGAAAGGCCCGTCGGCTCAGCATGCTCCTGAGGCAGTTGCACGGAGATAGTTCTCCTGATGCTGACATGCTTGGGGACTACGCGTGATGACATCCTCGAACGGTTGGTGTCTTGATCTGAGAGATGGCGTCGATGAACAATGTTATCTATCCTATCCTGTGTCCTTTGGGAATGCCGCACCTGAGAACATTCACATGCATCGAGATGCATTGGGAAGCTGACGTCTTTCGACGAAGAAGTAGATTGGAACCTGCTCTGTTGAGTCGTTTGCGATCCTCACCCCTGTCCGTTCTCCGATGCAGCCTGGCCGAGGCTCAGCAAAAGCAGGAAGAGAACGCCGGCAACATCGAGAAGTTCATGAAGCTCATCGAACAGCTCACCGAGCACAAGGCCGAGCTCACGAACAAGGTCGAGACGCTCGCGGCCGAGAAGGCCGAGACGGAACGCGAGATGGCCGACTGCTCGAAGAAGATCGAGCGGCTGCGCGAGACGATCGACGGCCAAGAGCTGAGCCAGGAGGACGTCCGGAGGATGGAGCGCGATAAATCCCGGACGGAGGAGTAGATCGCCAAGCAGAAGAAGGTACTGGAGGGCGCGGAAGCGGCGCTGAAGGAGGCGCGGGAGCGCAGGGCCGCGGTGCATCGGCTTCTGGAGGAACACGCGAACGAGTACAACGCCAAGGCGCGGCAGTTGGGTCTGGTCCCGAAGGGGGCCAAGCACGCCGGAGGACGCGACTTCGAGGTCAGACTCGACGAGGGACGGGCCGCGGAGGGAGAGGCGGCCCTGTTGGGGGGCGTGGACGTCCGGGGAGCAGTTCAACCACGGGTGAGAGAGCTCGTGAGGAAATACGAGAGCGAGGCGGCGAAGGAGAAGAGGCGGATGGCGGAGGTGAAGGCTCAGATTGGATCCGCTACGATCAACGAAGCACGGTTGCGGGAGGATGTCGCGGTGAGTCTGTATTCTGTTTGCCAAGGACGCCTGCATCTGCTGCTGACCCGGCCTCACCTCGCGAAAATCATTGGAAACATGAAGGCCATCATTGGAAAAATAGCTTCATGCAAAGAGGAAGGCGAGCGGCAGAAAGCGAAACTGGAAGCGGAAATCAAGGACAAACGTCGCCAGCTCAAAATCCTGGGGACGAAGATATCGTCCATCGACGACCCTGAGGGCGTGGAGGCGGCCCTCAGAAAGATCGAATCCGAATGCGAGCGGCTCGAAGCGCAGCGGCAAAAGCAGGCGAAGGAAATAGAGGCGGAGAAGAAAGCGGTCAACGACGAGGTGCGTCGGGCGCTGGAGCTGGCGAAGGAGTACAAGGACCACAAGGAGAAAAAGCTGGCCGAGCTGAATGCGTACATAGAGAAGAAGAAGGAGGAGTGCGACAATATCAAGCTTTTGGAGTCGTAGAATCGCCCTTTGATGATGCTGCCCCTTCGGTCGAGGCTGGTCGAGGTATGGTGGGGGGGCCGTTGCGCGGAGTGCATCCGTGAGATTATTGGGAGATGGATTTTTTTGTGTATTCATTTTGAACGAGTGTGTGCATAATGCTGTTGGTCAATGCTTGATGAGCCTAATCATATTAACTTCATCTCAACCCCACTTGAAGCCGATCCTTTCAAGAAGCTTACCCAAACCTGGCATGGACTCAGCCTGTCTTCCTATTCCTTTCATGCCTTTCTCTGGGTGTTCGCCGACTCCCAGAGCTATGTTTGTTTCTCTTTGATTGCACCTGATTGTATGAACTGTCCAGTATCATCAACGACTCGCAAGAGAGAATGTAATTTGACCACGATTGACAGAAAGTCTCGAACTATTTCCATTCGATGCCTCCGTCGCCCAACAGCGGCCGTTCCACGTTTCAAACACTTCTAAACACGCCCAACAGCGTTCCTCTCGCCGCACGGCAAACTTCAATCCACTGTGTTTCAAAGAAATTCTTACACAACTCAAAAGAGAGTGCCGAGATGGAGAGAGAAGATCAGATCAACGACGGCCATGATTACATCATTACTCAAGCGCAGACGCTATTTGCTCGGCTTATTCGGTCGCTATCATCAGGCGAAGACTGGGAACACACAAAATGCAAGAAGTTGGCATGAAATGGTATGTAGATGTTGAGACATCCGGAACTAAGCTCGCTCACTCACCTTGACTTGGGTGACAATTACCTCAAAGTAAGTTCTATATTCAAGTCATATTTTTCTGCGGAACGCTTCCAAAGCTCACCCCTCTATACTTATGCTTCTTCTTGCACAGGGACTATTCCGACTACGATTGGTCTTCTTTCGAACCTGACCTTTCTACGTCTCAGCTACAATGGGTGAGTCGAAATGCTTGCTTGTTTATCTTGGCATTGGATTTGCTCCAGCATTCATTACTTATATTCATCAGTTTCATTAGCAACGAGACGGCTTGCGGCCATGACTTGTAACATCTCAGCCTTCTCTAGATTAATGAAAACAGGCTTGGTGGCGTCTTGAATCTTAACTGGACATTTCCAGAGATCGCCCACTCTTTTATTTGCGATTGCGGCAACCCCTCCGATTTTAACCAGGCCCTCGAATGTCCAGAGTGTACCATGTGCTGTGAGTTCTGTTTTAGTTCATTGTCTGCTGATTGGCGAGCCCTTTTCTCAAGCATTAGCCTCTCGACTATGTTAGGCAATGCCCAAGGCGATTGCTATCCCAATGAAAGTGGGTCTCATCTGAATTTTCCTTTCTCTTGACAGTCCAATCCAATCTCACTTCTCTTGTTTGTGAACTTCTCTAATATCCCAACAAATCAAGTATGACGGTACGAAGCTTGTATATACATCAAAGGGGCTTGTTCAACAAGAACAAATAATTCATGACGAGGTGCTTGGGAGATAGTGGTTCCATCGTATATGATGTCTTAGAGAGACACGCGTATGAGGATGGGAGCATGCTGAGGCAATGGCCTATTGACAGCGAGGTAGGCACCACGTACATGATGATGGAGTAGCAGCAGATGAGGGGTGACGCCACTCGTATAATTCTAATGATTGAGTATTTGAGACATCACCACCATAGCATCCTAGCCGGACATTTTTAACTTGTCAGAGTCAGATTGCTTGCCAGCATGCGGCATTGACATATTTAACTTGGTCTATCAGATCCAATGACCCGAACCGCCAATAGGAGCGAGACGGGAGGCAGCCGTGAGGGGTGAAGGACCAATGGTGAGCGAAGCAAAGCGCTGGGACAAGTGATGTAGATGAACGCATGCGCACGCATCGAAGGATTTAGCGGCGGCGGCATCACCTAGCTAGATGGCCGAGAGCCAACGCGGCGAGGATTCCACGACCAAGCAAGTTCAAGGACACCGTCAACGAAGCGGGCGGGAACACAGCAAGAGCACGAGGGGAGAGTCCAGTCGTGATCTGTCAGGAGTAGGTGCACTCCATCAACACTGAATAATAAGTGAAGTGTGACCGGGGCAGGCGAGCCCAGGCGCGGGGGAGAC
>JALLPA010003009.1:0-16286 GCA_036939895.1 Thalassiosira exigua | reverse complement strand
CCGCCGTTGTCTGGGCTGTCGGCATCAGCCACTGCTAAACGAGCCAAGCAGAAGATTTTCCCCCTCAAGCTTGTGGTTTCAATAAATAATCAATAAGTCGTCAATGTGTAACAGGGCGCAAGAGAGCTCGCATCCGAGCACCCTCCGCACGTAGTGGATCGGGTTTGCTGCCCCAAGTTTGATGCCCACACGCCTCAGGGCAAGGTCGTCCCCACCTCAGGCAGGCAAAGGGCTCACTTTCGTCCTCTGCAGGCTGTACCTGAACCCAGAGCCGACTCCATCCCCGACAAGGCCTCCTTTCGTTTTTTTTAATTGACAGGTCGTGGGACGGAGCACCGGGTGGGGAGGGGGGTAATCGTTCGTAGGTTGGTATCTAGATCGCGGCGCGGCTGGTGATTCGAACACCGGCGAGGGCATCGGTATGTAGCGCTTGTTTCTCCACAACAGTATGCGACGTGCACACCGTGGGCCCGGATCACTGTGCCCGCAACGTTTGTCACCAATGCCGATGCCGACTCCCATCGTCATCTCATCAAACAAGACGCTGTGCCGCTTCCGCTCGCCACACTGTACAATAACGGCCCTTGTTGTATGAACACATCATACATACGATACCAAGCTGTAGGTGTAGGTCGTACAGTGCAGTGTGCTTCTACGAGACAAAAATAACGACAAGTAATGTTATTGCCCTACATTGCCTTTTCAGTCATTACATTTTCTATCGTATTGCCTTCTCAGTTTTTTAATTTCTCAAAATGGTCATTGGTCGTCAAATCACAATGACTTTTTTATTTTATCCTGCGGAGTTTAGTGGGAAATGTAATAAAATCCCTCGGTAAAAAATACAGTCCATACATGCTCTAGCTGGGTACAAAATACAGAAATGTTCCCCTTCTCCCAACATTAAATCCATGTTACATGTTTATTTATGTGGTGTGACATTAGAATTTTATGTGAGGTGAAAAACCAATAATTTTACACATTAGGGAAATATCTCAAAATTTAACTATTTTTCTTTATTAGCTTCTACAAAAGGCCCAGAACCACGTCCAATTTATTTTCCCCACATAAATTTCGCGGTTGAATCTCAAAATTCAATTTCAAAGGAATTAGTATACAGGTAAAAATTGGGCGCAGAGATAGTCATTTTAAGCATTTTGGGCTGGAAGTGACCTTCTCAAAACAGCCCTGTTTAGAAATTGGACGCAGTGTATTTTTTTACAAGGGCCCCAGTAGTTATGGGTTGGGTTTGGGGCCTAGTTCAACTAGGCGGTTATGTGAGGCACCGACAGACATATAAAATCCCTAAGGCAACATTTAAGGGAATATGGTTGGAGATGCATTTGAAAGAGTTAGGTTTTATCACATGAAAAATGATGTCATGCGGTTTTTAATTCCTTAATGTTTTTCATATAACAACGTGACAATGTCATGGATCTGGCACCCAATTCCTTAGTTCCAAAAAAGGGCAAACATTAGCTTTAGATAGTTGTAGAATTTAATGCATCTACAATGGCATGATGGGGGAATTATTTACTTTCAGTTCGAAAATAATGGCAAGCCACTGATCTGCAGCACCTCCTACTTACCTATCTCTCTAAAGTGGTGTGTACCTTTTGTATTCAATAATATTTACTTTCTCTTCGAAGATATTTACCACAACGTTACTAGAACCTACAACAACTGACCTGAAAAAAATGACACCCGTCGCTGTTGCGTTGCAGTTCGTAGGCTGCGGCACTATGAACTATCGAACGCAACAGGACAAAGGCTTTTGGCGTTCCTTCGGCGCTCTTGTCGACGACGGGATGAAGATCAAGAACTTGATGAGACGGCTGGAGCTTCTGAGCGACGACGGCGAAGAGCGTGAAGCACGAGTTTTAGAGGCGGCATAGAAGGGAGGGATTTTTTTAGCCGAAAATATTGATGATCTTTGCTACTAACACACGCCCCCGAGAGCTCTGATCCGCCAAAAATAATTAGACGGCCAGATTATTCAACTCATGCAGATGCTTGCCAAGCCATCAAACGTCGTCATCAGCGGCGATCAGACCTCGTTCTCGAGTAGTAAAGGACAGCCATTGGAACGGTCGATGCTTCTCAGATGAATTGTGCTTTTTTTGTCCAGTCTACCTACCGTAGGTAGGTAGCCGACCGCCAAACGACCACATAACACCAAAAATAACCCACGACACGCGAGAGAAGCAAACTATGGCCTCCGCAGCGTTGACGTCCGTAGCGGCCCTGGTGGCACTCCCGGCGCCTCCCCCCGCCTACGGATCGATAGCCGACGACCTCGTCTATCGATCCGATGTGACGGGCCTTCTGACGGAGCAGAAATGTCGTTGAAACCTGCAGGACACAAAAGGACATAAAATTAGGTAAAAAATAATGGTTGATATCATCTTTACCATCATAAAGCGTTAAAAGTAGCAGTATTCGTAGCCTCCCGGTGTCTCAGCCGCACTCCCCATGAGCATAGAAAGGAGTGGCAGTTTTCGGTGCGTTTGTTCCCCTCCACGGCGCTGAGATATTGCTGCCAGCGCAGATGGCGCGGCATTTCGATCGACCGCCGTCAAGGTACAAATAATGCTCTAGGACTCTTAAATGATGACGAATATTGGCAAAAACCCAAGGCAGTGATGCCAGCAATATCGTTCATAATCCTATATCAGGAGCAAATGGCGTATGCCATTGCCATCGCTACGGAACTGTTTCTGTTGGACCGGGGGGGGGACGACCATGGTAATTGGTCATGGCAAAAAACGTTAATCTATAGGACCCAGCTAGTAATGATATTAACATGAAAAAATATCTTGTTCACTTCTGTTTACTGCGAAATATAGTGTGAGGTTGATATGGGCGACAGGTGAGAATGGTCTTCGCGCCAGGTAGCTCGTTAAAAAAAGTTGCAACACGGCAATGTGTCAACGTACAAAGAATCACGTTCGTGTACTGGGATTCCTGCGTGGATGCTTTGTCAATTACCGTTCCAGCCAGGAACAAAAACTTCGCTGTAATTACAAGGATCCAATTTTTGCTTCAGAAGGAGAGCCAAGCTACATTTAGACGATGCATCAACTTTCAAGAAGGCGGTGACCCTTCAATTCATATCAATTCATGCATCACTGTTCTCTAGCAATCTCTCTGCAATACGATTTCAGTTCGACTGAGAAGGAGTGTTGAGTGAGACGGTATATGTGTCTATTGCAAGAGAGGATAACAAGAACCCTCCAAAATAGGGATAGAGATTGGCTATTTGATCTAGCAATGCATCAAAGTGATCTTGTCAAAGAAGTATCGTGGCAAGATACAACGGTTTTGGGGCGATATTGGGATGGAAGATCAACATACGCATGGATATCTTGGTGTGATCGACTTAGAACAGACAATATTGGTGGTCTTGATTACTAAATTATATGTCATAAGCGCTGCTTTATGTCATCATGGTATAGGGAGAGTTAGCTGGGGATTAGGCGCGGTCTTGGCGATCCTGCCCGGTGTTTTGACAGGTGTGTTGCGATCCCCGTCACAACCAAGGGCCGAAAGCACTCCTGCTGGTCCAACGAGGACAATGAGGGCATCCGTGGGGGCATCTTCATCGCCCTGCACATCAAAATTGTCTTGCACAGGAGAGGGACTCCCTCGATCCTTCGGAGAACGCCCCCCACGCAGCATCCCAAACACGACGATGACACATTGGCTCAGCACATTTGCGGCGGCGCTCCACAGCTCGCAGCAGCTACCATCCGGAATCACCCTCCGTAATGGCGACGTAGAGGCATGTATCAAAGATTCTGACGACGTCTCCAGGGGGGAGCGAGGTTCGGCCGGACAGACAGCGCAGCATTTTTGTACCAAGAGGGACAGCAGTTTCAATACCACATCTTTGTCCGACTAGGATAAGAAGGAGTACGGCTTAGGGTGGCCAAAGCCGGGGCTGCCGGTACCTTTTCTTTTGGATTTCTCCTCGCGCCACTGCCGCACGAGGAAGGGCAGCAACTTATGGTGTTCGAAGTCGTGTGCGGCGCTCGGCAACTCATGGTGTTCAAAGTCGTGTACGACAATGTTGCTCTGAACGAAAATGGGATCCCTCTCCTTCTTTTCTGAACGGGACTAAAAGGAAAGCACCCCCCTCGGCGTCACGGCCTCGGACGAGCTCCGGTCCTCGAAGGAACAGTGGCAAACGCACCTGGCCACGGCCGACATGCTCTCGCGGACGCTCTTTGACGACGTCCAGTGGCAGCTGTCCCACTCTCCGCCTCGACCTCTCAAGAAGCACGGGTTCGAGCATCCGCTGACCAAGCCCAGGGAATTTCCCTCTGCCTCCACGGCACTGAGCTGGTTGTGCAGGTCCCACAGCCCCTGAACGACTATGATGACGCACAAGCTCGTCGGGGAAAGCTATGTCGGCTTGGACAAGCCAGAGAACATAGCCAATCAAGTCGACGATGAAGTATGGACCAAGTCCGACGAGAAGGCATATTCGTTCTTGAAACACAGGTTGAGCAATATCAACAAATTTATGATTCCCTGGTATTCTCCCCAGCCGATGCTGTTATTGGCGCTTCCAGTGAAAGTTGCGCGTAAGTTCTTTTGGATGGTTTCATTGCATACTGCTTTTGAAATCATATTACCCACAGTGCGAGCATTCCAACTTCTTTCCAGGTGTTCGACTGTATGAAACGTTCGCTTCAATGAACCTCGTTTATGGTTTTTTAGGGGCCACAATTGGTCAGATGGCTCTTGATCCACTTTCTCTTAATGAATATACAGGATCATTTTTCGGAGCATCGCACCGTAGCCTTGCTCTAGGATACAACATGTAAGTGCTGATGGTTGACGATGAATAAAATTTTGGTTCATAGCAAAACTCAGCATATTCGAATCTTTTGTCCATCATCAAGTTGCATTACAATGTCCTTTGTTATGGATATGGGTGGCATCCTGTTCACAACACACACTTTGATGTGTCTCAATGCAGAAAAAATGAAAATAGCATCCGACGTGCAATCGTCCATTTGGGGGGGATTGCATTTTGGCAAAGCCTTACTTGGTTTTCGTGTGTGTTACCGATCGTTGCAATGTTCTTCCTACTGATGATAAGGATGTCCGAAGTGGAAGCCTTCGCAGTGATACTCTTTGGGATGTTTTTGTACTTGGCATATCACATTCAATTTTATTACATGCTCGTAAATGCCTTCCCTGCTAGAGCGGACTTTCATGGGCTGGGACCTTTTGTCCTATGGTCGTCAATGAGGAAAAGAGGGATTTGTGTAAGCAGGTTGTAAGGACACACTTTCCTAAGTTAAAGATTGAGCTGTGGGAATATCCACAGGGGGGGGTATCATTACCCCGGATATTTCGAGATAAACTGGGCTTCATTGCCCTGGGTATTTCGAATGTGCTCTAAACCAAGATCACTATCTTGAGCACGATTCATACAAAGAATCCAAGATAGTTATCGTGCAAGATCACAAACTTGGCAAGATTGCCCCCGTGGCACGATCGCCAACTTTGATACGATCGATCCATTCGAGCGAGAGTTGATTTGTAGTCATAATTTCAGTTCTGACTTTATCAAAACAACTCGATCCTACCTTATGATCTAATGAGTCCGTCAGCATAGCTAGGGACGCCTGGTCGGCTGATCCTTGCTTCCTGATCTCGATGATGAGGGACGTGAGCATACCGTTCACTTTCGCAAGAGTGACATCGCAGAGAAGCAGAGGCTTTGGATGCCGCAGAAAATTTCGGGAATTGATTGCTTGCATATTTCAACAACACCATGTCTAAGATTATTTTTTCATTTCATTTCAACACGTTGCTTTGGATCACAGCGTAGAAGTTTGACACTGCATAGCATCCCTTGAAGTCCCTTACTGAGGATACTCTCATTCCAGATCCCTGAAATATGAATCACCCAATATATTTCAACGTGCTAAGCTTTCTGGCATAACTTAATAATATACAGGGACCGAGAATTTTATACAGCCAAAACCAATAAAAAGAAGAATGAATCATTTGCAAAAATGAATTGAGGTTGGTACACCAGGTCACGAACCAAAGTGTAAATGTACTCAACCTGCCTAGTGGCCAAATCCGCAACAGAATCCTGCCCCTAATTTCATAGGAGCTCATTCCACATTTACTCGAGAAAGCACACAAACTTACGAACCCGTATTGTTGCCCGTGCCTACACCACCGCGAACTCGATGCCCAGCGCCTTCTCGCAAGCCTCCCAAACGATCTCGTGCTGCCGGGGATCGCAGGTCGCCTTGTCCGTCGCCCCGATCCACCCGGTCTTCTGCCTCTCTCCGCCCGCCACGACCTTGATCGGCTTCCCGACCATGCCCTTCTCTCCGGCGCGTAAAAGTCTCCGGAGCACGCTCGAGGGCCGAAGCAAGCCATCGCCGCGTCGAGGCTGCCGTCCCCGGCGGATTGCTTGGGCATCGCGGAGAACAAAGTTTTCAACACCCCCCCCTCGGAAAGTGCGGCGTGCTCTGGAGCTCGGTCACGGAATACCCCGGCTCGCAGCAGATCGATTTGACCTTCGAGTCGATCGCCTCGAGTTTGTGGTGCAACGCCACGGCGAAGGCGGCGTTGGCCAACTTCGTCTGAGCGTACCTCGCCCACGGTCCGCCCTTCCCGAGCATCAACTGCGACACCAGTCCCGCGTCGTTTCCTCCCAAGCTTCCCCCTTCGCACTTCTCGAAGCATTCTGCCTTCAGAGCACTGGTGAATTCACGTGCGTTCGACGAGTGCGGCACGACCCGTGCTTCGCCTCTCTTTTCAGCAGCGTCCTTCGCGGAGGAATGCACCAACGAGGCGAGCAAGAAGTGACTGAGTTGATTGGTCTGCATCTGTACGTCAAAACCATCCTTCGTCCGGATGTCATCGAACGCCATGATGCCCGCGTTCAAGCCCAGGCAGTCCAATCCATCGTAGGATTTCACCTCTCGATTCACCTCCTCCGCGGCCTTTTTGACGCCGTCGAAGGACGCGAGATCGCACTCGACGATTTTGATCGCAGTCTTGCTCTCGCTGTCGAGGTACTTCTGCAGGTCCTCCTCGCTCTTCTCGGACCGTTCCGACCTGCGGTTCAGCAGGAGGACGAGCGAGGCGTGCTTTGTCGCGGCGATGCGCGCCAACGCGAAGCCGAGCCCGCCGGTGGTCCCCGTGCGTGATCGCCACCGCCGTCTTGCCCACGAGGGACGGCAACAACTCCTCGTTTTCCACGTAGGAATCGAAGAGGTCTTCGGGCAGGCTCATGATCCTGCGTCGGTCAGATGTCAGTTTGTCGGCGTGGGCCGAGAGGCCGAAGGCCGAACAGGGAGAGGGTCTGATTCCGCCGGGACACTTGCCCGCCGGGACATCCGCCGGGACAGCAATTAGGTTAAAGGTGACAGTTTAGGTTCAATTTAGGTTAAAGGTGACAGTTTAGGTTCCTCATTTAGGTTAAAGGTGATGATTTAGCATCAAGTGAAGTTTCTACACTCTNCAGTTTAGGTTCCTCATTTAGGTTAAAGGTGATGATTTAGCATCAAGTGAAGTTTCTACACTCTATCTCCTTCTTTTGAAACTTTTATACTGCGCCAAATCATCACCTTTTACCATACTGATTCCTATGTAGATTTAGCTCAATTCTAAACCATCACCTTTAACCTTTTCTGTAGCCATCACCATAGCATCCACTGCCAGACAATGTGCCAACGGTTTTCTGCCAATGACAGATATTCAGACACCCATCCCAAATTTAAACACAGTTCCTAAACTGTCACCTTTAACCTTTCTACCAATGACAGATATTCAGACACCCATCCCAAATTTAAACACAGTTCCTAAACTGTCACCTTTAACCTTTCTAAACTGTCACCTTTAACCTTTCTAAACTGTCACCTTTAACCTTGTTGGTCCTGAAGCCCAACCTAAATCATCACCTTTTCTGTACTAATTCCTATCGTACAGCCTGAAAATACTATTACTTCACCTTTAACCTATCATGTTTTTTCCTCCTTGTTACACCATGTAGAACAGCTGAAAACCATTTCACCCCGCAATTCACACGTAAATCATTCTATTCTCTAGTGCTGTTTCTACATCCTATTGATGGTGTCATCAATCTCCTTCATTGACCTTGGCGACGCGTGCCTTGGCTTCGCGATTTCCGTCGTTGCCACTCCCTGTGTCATGAATCTCATCAAGGCCGTATCCATTCTTTTCGTTGTCGAGTCGCTCTTTCATCTGCCATGGAGTTTCGAAATGAAACAAGTTTCTGGTGTTGGTACCAGTCCCGATGCTGTTACCAGTGCCATTGTCTCCAACGTTATCCAGTACTGCCTCTCCTTCTGTCTTCGTCACTCTCATCTTGCGGACTGGGCTCAGTTCTGTGAGATCACTCACATACCCATCATTGATCTTGTATTTGTCGTGTTTCATCTTGATCGTCTGATGTTGCACAACCAGTGTTGAGTATTTTCCCACGTATCTTTTCAGCATAATAATACACAAGGACTCTTACGTGCACTCCAAAATCCTCCCCACCCCCACTCCTCTTCGCCTGACTTTTGACTCTAGGCCGGCTCACAACCCTAGCAATTCTCTTACTGTCTGCTGCTTTTGCAGCCTTGATACGATTGAGGATAGCTGAGCTGCGAGTTGACATCCGACGCCCACCACGCCAAACGGCAGGTGACTTTCGTTCCTCTTCACGTTGTGCAGATCTAGTCAACATGATCTGGTGTTGTAAACTTTGCCTCAGGTAAATTATGGTGTGCGATTCTCTTTCATGCACTACAAACACCACAGAACCTAATATGGTCTGTCTTGCTTTCCATACACAGGAACCCTATCAACCACACACATTTTACAGCATTGAAGTAACTAGTAAATGGTATCTCACATGAAAGAAACACACTCCATTCAACAACATCTGAATACTTTTGGCTATCACCCAAATATTTTGACCCAAATATTTTGACCATGTCTGCACCTGAAGTGCGCGTAGGCGATGTCGGACTCGACCAAAACCATGAAGCTGATAACCCCATGTCATGGTCCACTCAACACTTTGTGTCTGTCTTATTGAAGACCAGGAAGATTGACGAACAAGTGCATGGCCAACACGTTTCTGTTGAGGTACATGGCTTCGATTTCCCCCTCTTCGACCGTATCTGCAACCCCGCTTCGCCCATGTATAGGGCTGAATTGGCATCGTACTCTCAGCTGGCATCGCTCATTTTCCAAGCAGGACATTCTTGGATCAACCGCAATCTGATCATTCAGGTTGTCAGGAAAATAAGCAGTTACGAAGGTTGGACAGTTGCGCTGGAGAAGAACAGCATTCAATGTAACAGATACGGAGACAATGATGCCAAACGTGCTTACAAAAATGGTAGCCTCAAAGCCGGATGCAAATGGAGATTGACGATAAAGGCAAAGAAACAACTTGCATACAAACCAGAATCCAAAAAAGAGACCAAGAGAAAGAATAAGCCCAATTACAAACCTCTCTGGGAAGATGGTGCTGTCATTGTATCATCTCACACAACGCACACTGGTGACTGCTTGCCTGGTCGTGAAAATAAAATTGCCACCAACCAACGGGCGGGAAAATATGTGAGAGAAATCCCCGAAAGGGCATTGTTCTCCCTTTGTCATCTACTTTTGACACAACCACTCGCTCCTGTAGAACTGTCCTACAATGTCATGAACACAGTAAAATATCTTTGGATGTAACTGTAACATTATCAAATGATAATCATTTTGAGACACTTGCTGGGTGCCACCCACCATAATATATTGTCAAATAACATTCTTTTTACCTTTACGAAAATTCCAACATGAGTTCTCAGCTAAAATTCTCATTAAAACATGATGAGATCCCTGCTGATTACAAATCAGTATATCTTTGGTACACTGCGATAGTGTTATTATATCATGTGTGATAGATATTGGCCCTATCTTCCATAAAGCTGCTTGCGATAACTTTGACTGGAAAGTGAAAAATTATAAATATATGCTTGTGGCCAAGGTAGTTACCAGGGCAAGCGGTTATCTTGCTTCACATTTGACAAGACTACTGCTTTTAATTTTACAAAAATGAAGTTTATAAAAGTGAATACAATGCTATCAAAAAATATGGGTGAACAAATAAGAAATGGTCCCACTGATATGGACCATTTGTTTTGGCGATGCTAAATTTACACATATCAAATATTATTCCTAAGCAGCAAGCAAACAAAGATTCTACATCTACATAATCCCAACCCAAACCCTAACAAACGAATGTGTTTTGAACCTAGGTAAAGCATTCAATATCATACCCAACAATTTCTACGTAACTCGTACGGAAGTGTAAAACGAATTAATTCATACATGAAGATTCAAGATCCGATAACAAAAAATACGGATAGCGTCCGTCGTACGAGATGTCGAGCAAGTAAAAAATATTTTTCGATAGACACGTGAGGACACGATAGTTTTATCTACTATGCAGAGAAAAAATGGTGGCTGGGCGCTTGCACCGATGTACAATGTGTATCAATCCTCCCACCATTGCGCCGCTTAAATGGAGCCAATCGCAAAAGTAGGTAGATGGCTATATGCACCATCAGGTACATAAAGTGTTAATTTTCCCTTTTTGGCGATTGGCGGCGTTGCAGTGGTCTTAATGGGGGACTGTAGGACACTTGAGATTTTTGGTTCTGGATGTATATGCTTTACCTAGGTTCAAAATACGTAAATGGCAGGATGTATAGAAGCTGAACACAAACAACCGACACCTCTGGAATATACGACCATTTGAATTTCATGTGTAGTGCCGCAGCGTTTTAGAGCAAAATTTGCACTTACAATTACTAGGAACCCTATAAGTATTTTTGATTCTCTATATACTTTCAAAAATCTGGTGCTCATTTTTTGCTTAGGAGGTGGGCTGTGCATAAAAGGTGATCGGTCTTTCTTGTTATCATCATTCGCATTGAGCTAGATGACAGTGGTGACAACAATACCCACGATGATAACGATGTCCGCAACAGAGTAGTATATTGCTGGGTTTTGTAGAACGATACAGGTCATCATCCTCTCTGTCTGATGAGGTTTTATGCATGCAGCAACAGACTCAATAATCAATCATGTAATGTTCAAATGGAGTTACCTCCATATGGAACATTTTGAGGACTACTTTTATTATTGTAGGAACTAATACTCAAAGATGTTTCAGAAAGGTTCATCAATAAGAATAAGAAAGTTTCCTATGTGTCATATAATATGGTTTTTTTAGAAGACCACTTGAACTATTTGCGAATTAAAAAAGCTTATCTTGAAAGACCTTGATTGATTTCATCTTTCCTCGATAAAATGCACTTGTTTAGAGTCAGGAGATATACACAACCATCGAATACAATGACTTTGGTCATTTCCGTGAAAATGGTTTTGCCTTATTGTGTGTAGGAAGCATTAAAAAGAGAAACAACAATTTTGTGGGAAGCATGTGAGAACAAGGTGACGACAACATGCAAATAGCACAGGTATTAGATAATTGGGAAATCATACATAATTTCAAAATTTCAAAGACGGATGTTGCACTTAAAGAGAAATAGATAAAAATAGAGAGAAAGAGAGAGAAAGAGAGAGAAAGAGTGAGAAAGAAACAGAGAGAGAGAGAGATTGTAGCTGAAAACTTTTGTGATCATGCGTTGCATCTCCCATTGCATGCCATCTGCCTATCAGCCATTTTTTGCTAAACGAAGTTTGTCCAGAAGAAAATATTTTGTAGGTAACTCTGACAAGCGTGTCTTCTGATTTTTTTCTTTTTTATCAGATTTCTCTATTTTAAATAGTCTTTACGTTTGAAGAATAAGCACAAGCTACGAAGAAAATTGTCAAATATGAACGCACATGTATTACATCACCAAAACAATGTTCAAATCTGATGCAATTTTTCAATTGAGGGAGTTTTTTGACAGAAATACTGTTAAGTCCCTTTTGATGAACAGAATAGCACAGAGAATCTAGTGGTTTCGAAGGTTTGACACTCACAGCAATTACAGCTGGAATGATTGGAAATGCAAATTATTTTGATCGGGAATATATGCACACACCCCCAAATTGCACAGTAGGCTCTGACTTAAAAATGATCCAGTATGAATTCGAGACAAATCAATTTGGTGGGTTTTGAGCTTCATGATGACATGATGACTCCATGATATTCAGGGGATCATTCGTTTTCTAATGAAATGCGACAGTATTTTTTACTAAAATTTGATGATTCCACGAAGCTTGCACCAAAGTGGTGTTCCTAACAGTATTCTTGTTAATTTTGCTAAAGGCCATGGGAGGGACCCATTGCCCCACTGGGCATCAATGTGAACTCCAGATAGAAGTGAAGCCATTTGCCTCAAGGGGATGCACAGGACAGCCATGTTTGTGTATTTCCACGGGTCAGTCTCCGAGTAGATCCTTTCTAACTCAAGGAGCAGGTGCATCTATTGAGAGCAAACTTACCCCAAGAGTATGCCATAGATGGGGGGGGGGGGCATGTGTTGGGCAGAGAGGTTGCGAGGCTGGCAGTTGCTACTTTGACCTTTCAGCAAATACGTCCAAGAAGTCAAAGGGACATGTGTACCTATGTGACATCGTGCTCAATGAGTCTACATACAATG
The DNA here is from genome assembly GCA_036939895.1 of Thalassiosira exigua. Classification (NCBI taxonomy): domain Eukaryota; phylum Bacillariophyta; class Thalassiosirophyceae; order Thalassiosirales; family Thalassiosiraceae; genus Thalassiosira; species Thalassiosira exigua. Next base: position 3,621 of record JALLPA010003009.1, on the reverse strand, counting down.
CAACCAGATCTTTGATGCCGATCTATCTTAACTTTTACTTGGAGAATTAGAGAGTTTTCAACCCTAATAATTGTCATGCAATTTGCGCGATCTGAAAGGAAGTCATGACTGGTCATGACTTCCTCGCTCTGGTTCCAGATGATTACTGTTGTAGTCCAACCAGGTCCAAAACCCACTACTCTGGAATGTTGAGACCTCCCGCATTATAAACGCCCTGTCTTGCTGAAAACGATCCACTTCTGTTTCATGCTCACCCCCCCCCCCATATTCCTCGATAGCGCTTCCTTCGGTCTACCCGTCATTCACCGAACAGCTCTGCATTCCTCTTCCACGATGCCCCTCTCCCCCTTGGCCAACTCTAGGCTGTTAGGGCCCTGTAGGCGGCAATCAGCGTAAAACCCTGAATAGTAGCTGCAGCGAAGCCTCCCGGAAGACGACCCTTCATACGTCCACTGGCGCTTTCGACGTATCCGCTGGCGCTCAATACGCACGAGACGGACCAGATAGAGACGCAGACGAAGCTTTCCAAGGGCCAAGCGAAGCTCGCCGCGACGTACTGGAGCATCAACGTGGGAAACTGCTCGTGATAGTTCTGCCACGCCCTCTGCGCGCGGTTGAACTTGCCCAGATCTCCCTCCACCTCCATCAGGACGTATCCCAGCTTGCTCCCCTCGGCGCCCATGACCTTGTACGCGTGCTGATCCGGCAAGTTGACCTTGGACGCCTTGCGAGCTTCGGCGAGGATGATCACGATCGGAACCTGGAGGTACTTGACGACGAAGGTGCCGAGGTACAACCAGCCCAAGTCGTAGGAGGAGATGAGATCCAGCTTGGCATCGGCGGCGGACTTGCTTGATTCGGAGGATACGAAGGTGACGACGACGTAGGCGATGGCCAGGCCGATCACAAGGACGGCGGTTTGGATCAAAGTGACGATGACTGGGGAAACCCAAGCGCGCGAAGGGCACGAGATGACGAAGGCAGCATCGGTTCAGGCGCACCTCGGGCAACTGGACGACAACTTCCCACAACGACGCGCGCCGATCTCCGCCCCTTCTCGTCGGACTTACCTAGAACCGGTGGCTTATCTGGGAAGGACGACTTCAGCGGGATGCCCTTGGCATCCACCTCCTCCACCGGCCTGCTTCCATTAGCGGACATCGTGCCGATATTGGACGACGTCGACGGACGGATCTCTTATTGCAATCCCTTCGTTGGCTTCGCCTTTGCGGCTTTGCTCTGGCTCCATTTCTGCTTTGGCTTTGCTCATGCCGGCCTCCGTCGGGTTCTCATTGGTGAGCGGGCGATTTTGGGTTTTTGGCTTTGCTCAGCATGCCGGCCTCCGGCTCCGTCGGGTTCTCATCTCATTGGCATTGGCATTGGTGAGCGGGCGATTCTGCCTGGGAGGTCAGGGTCTTTATGTCATGGACGAAAATGCTTTATGTCAAAAAGATCTGTGTTGACAATAGATACCATTCGTAGGTACTACCGCCCGCCCGCGCGGGCGCTCTTGGCTCTTCGCGGCCGCCGGCGCCGGCCCGCCCGCCGGGCGGCGAACGAACCAAGCAAGCCTCCTATCACTATCACCTAGATAGGAGTACTTACCTCCTCCACCAAAGACAAAGAAATAAGTAATCATAACCTTGCCCTTAGACACCCGCAACTTTGAGTCGCGGCGCCATGTCACACGACGACAACGGCCAGAAAGAAGAAGTCATCCTTTTCCTAGACGTGGACGGCGTCTTGAACGACATGTGGATCGGTCACGACGGCGACGACCGCGAGGTCCTATCTCGCCTCGAAGCGCACGAATTGGATCCCAAGCTGGTGCTGAGCACGACGCGACGCCTGAGGGAGCGATCGCGGGAGGAGCTCCTGTCAGAGCTTCGGAATCATCGCGCGGGCGGGAAGGGGACGCTCGAGGGGTAGAACGGATTCCGCGACGAGGACGACGACGGACGAAAGTGGACGACTCCCGACCTCGGAAGCGGGACCACTCCCGAAGGACGCGTGGCGGAAATTCGAGCTTGGATGAGCCATCGCAGCCGCGGCAGAACCGACCGTCGACGAGGAGACGAATGGATGTTCCTCGTCTTGGACGACCTGAACCTCCTCTACACCGAAACGGGGAAGCGGAACGACTCGATCCACCCGCGAAATTTCCTCTGCACTGTATCGTACGTCGGATCTCGTCGCGTCGTAGGAGAAGTGGGCCTCACGAAAGAACGGATGGAGACGGCGTTCCGACGAATTTTGGAGCAAGTCGAGGCGAGGGAACGGAGGCGAGGCGACATCGCTGGGACAGGAGATTGGACCGAAGAGGAGTGGGCGATCCTCTCGGCGAGGGAGGAGCTGCGACCTCATTTGTCGACGCTATGGTTGGGGGAATGTCCCCCGTGGATCGCGGAGGTCGCGAGGCGGCACGTGGACGATGTGCGCAGACGCGACGGCGACGTCGCCAAAAAACGCGGGGGTTTGTTCGGTCGTCGTCGCCGGGGGTGACCGCCGTTTGCTTCGGACTCTGCATCCTTCCATGTTTCGAACGACGGCAACCGAGGGATGCCATAGTCTGGTGACAGAACCCCCCTGAAACGATGACAATGAATCGAGGATCCCTCCCCCCGCAGCAGCAGGAGGAGCGAGAGGGGCGGTCTCTCCGTTATCGTCGCCTCTGCTCATGGAAGCGGCATGGAGTGCATCCGAGAACGATACAGTGAAAAAGCCGGATGCCACCAATAATCCAGGATGGTTCAGTACCAAAATGAATCCGGGCGACAAGAGCCCATCCGGCTTCGAGACGGATGCGGCCGCTGCAACAAAAAAATCTACAAATTGTCGCGATCCACAGTAACAAATACCTCAATGCAACCTATGGTGCCAGCCACACTTGACTTTGCGCTGCTGAAAGAGAGGCGATCAAACAAGTTGCTACAATTGAGGCGGCAAAGTTGCTAAAGACTAGTCCGCAAGTAGGAGAGTTGTGTATCAATGAGATTGACAGGGACATGGAGTGCAAGGTACTGGAGAATGGCACTTGGAACAAGTTTATGTGTCACAGCAGTGGATTGTATCAAAGACATCTGTGGTTGGGTGTCAGCAATGTTTGAAATAGACATTGTTGTATGGTACGGTTCATGAACATTTGTTACTCATGTTTGATTATTTTCACAGCGTTTTGTTCATGGAAGCCAGCAAACATAAGAAACGCATTTTTGGTACTTTTAAGTTTAGCCCCAATTTTCCCCAACGATGCTGCCGATAATGTCACAGATTGAGCCCCCTATCAACTTTAAACTATACCTACATATAAATTGTTTATGGGTGAGTGAACTTGTCCCGATGGCCCCTGAAGGTCCCCTGATGATAAATACAATCAGAATATGTTCCAATTGATTGCCCAGAAGCATTTATTTCGTTGGTTTGGGTCAGGGGTGTCAGTGGTAGGAGCTGCATGGACGCTGCCTTGGAAGGGTCGATTTTGGCCAATATTTCAACATCAATATGATCGGACTAGTTTGGGTCCTAGATGGGAACGATTTCTTCGTAGCTGATACAAATGTAAATTCGTCGAAAATAGTTTTTTGTATCTACGCGGTGGTTTGCTAGCTATGATCATCGATC
>JALLPA010003006.1:0-12411 GCA_036939895.1 Thalassiosira exigua | reverse complement strand
CTCCCCACTTCGTCGCAAGAGACCAACATAACGGGGAGGAGGAGGGGGGGGGGGAGGGCAGAAGAGGAGGGGGTTGGATGTCACCCGAAAGGTTCTTTTCCGGTCGTTGCACCCCCCCCCCCCCACTTCCCTTGGCCGCAAGAGGTTGTCGGCCCATTCGGACGCACGGACTGTCGCCGTATTTTCGCGTCCAATTCTTTCCTTGTTGTTTCGCCAGCGACTCCCCGCGTTCCAACGAAGCTCGGTCCCTCCGGGGTCCCGCGCCATTTCCGCGACCCGTTCTGGGCGCCTCCGAGCTTCGTTCCATTTTCGTCACGATTCGTTCGGTGGCCGACCGTACGAATTCGAATCGCTTAGTTCGTACGCTCGAGCGAAGCTTGAAAAGACGTCTGGCCGGCGATTTGGCGAAGTCGGCCGAAGTCGGCGTTGCCCGCGCGACCCCTGCGTTGGAATCGATATCGGGCGTCGGTTCCAATATTCGCGCTAAATTTTGCGCCAGCAAAACCTCCCCCCAAATCCACCCTGAAACTGAAAAAAAATGAAAAATCACCCCCGCCCGGCAATGACCATGGCGGCCGCTTCCGCGTCGTAGTGGGAGCCTCGCCTTCCGAATCCCCCCCTCGCCCGCCAGCCTTCGTCGTCCCCCCCCCCTGCCCCCCGTGTGACGGAGGTCGAATCCCCATCCGATTTCCTCCTTTTGGCAACGCCGTCGTCGGTCGCCGTGCGGACGTCGACGTCCTGCGGGCGTTGAATTTCCGCGGAATTAATTCGTCATCATTGGCAGCCGGTCCCGCTCGCCGAGGAAGGCCAAGAGGCATCGACGCGACGCCAAGGCGGACGGATCGAACGAGGAGGTTCTCTCAGAAGAAACATCGACGCACCGGCCGATGAAGCCGGAGTCTCCGCCCAAGCGGGCGTCGTCCCGCCTCCGCGCGTTGGCCCGGGCCTCTCCCCCGTCGACGGAGAACTTGGCCGCCGCTCCCCCCTCGCCCTCCCACAAATCGCCGCGGAAGGCGCTCTATAAAAATGCCCCGAAGAAGGCCGCGACGGCGGCGGCGTCTTCCGAGGCGACGGGATTTCAACTCGAGCCCAAGCTTCCCCCCCCGTCGAACGCCGCCGGATTTCAGTCGAAGCCGAAGCCGCCGGCCGCCCCCGACGCCGCCGCCCCCGTCGTGCGGACCGAGTCCGGCAAAATCGCACCTCCCGCCTCCCTCCCCGTTTCCGACCCCGACGAATTGGAGCGGAGGAGGCGACAGGCGAGGGAGCACGCGCTCAAGGGGGCGGGGGGGAGGAGGGTCGGAGCGAGAAGGGCTCCCCCGTCCGCTGCTGCCCTCGCTGCTACTAGCGCTGCTGCTGCTGCTGCTGCGGCCGGCGCAGAGCGCGGCCGACGGTCCCCCCTCGCCGGAGCCCCCGTCGACGCGCGCGCGGGGGGGGGCGCCCGCGTCCCAGCGAGCAAGACGAGCATGGTCCCCCGCGCCTCGACGAGGACGGACGAGGTCGAGGCTTCGGCGAGCGCTGTGAGCGGAGCGGCGGCCGCGGGATCGGGATGGGCCGCGAATGGATCGGCGGCAGCAGCGGCGGCGGGAACGGCGACCGCAGCGACGGCGGCGAGACGAGGGGCGACGACCTCGGCGGCCGAAGCGCTCGCGACCGCCGCCGCCACGAGGCACAGGACGGAACCGGCAACGGCAACCACGAAAGCATCGGCGGCGGCAGCAGCGGAAACAATATGGACGACAGACGCAGCCGACGCCGCGGCAGCGACCGCGGTTCCGGCCAAGAGGGGACGGCCGCGGAAGCGCCCTCCCTCCCCCGCCGACGCAGGTCGACCCAAGAAGAGGAGGGGACGACCGCGGAAGACCGTCGAGAGTCATCCCCCTCACCCCCAAAGCCCCCTGGGGGCGGAAGGAGGTGCGCCTTCGGCGGCTGCGGCTTTGGCTTCCGACCTCGCGCTTCGCGAGACGGCGGCCGCTTCGGACCCGACCCCCCGCGAGATCGCGGCGCATCGAGGCGCGCCCCGCGTGAGCCAGTCCCTCCCGAACTCGGGCGCCTCCTCCGATAACGACGCTCCGTTGCCCCTGCGCCGGGAATCGTCGTCCCTCGAATGCGACGACGACGAATACGCGCGGTTCATGCGGAGCATCATGGGAGGGGACGATCAGACCATTCACACCTTCGGCACCTGGAAGACGGGGGCGACCGGGGCGACCGGGCGATCGATGGGGGACGGCAGCGCCATAGCCGTGGGGAGCGCGTTCGAGACGATCGACGAAGACGACGTGAGCTATCAGCTGACCAGCGACGAGGAGGACGAGGACGATGAAGACGAAGGAGACGAGGACGAAAACGATGTGCAGGGCACGGCAAACGCCGGAACCGAGGGAGAGACAACGAGAGAGTCGCCCCGTGAGCATCTGCCGCCGGACCTCGCCCCTCCCATGCCGCAGACCCCCTCGCTCCTCCTCGACGACGACGAGCTGCTCAACGTCTTGGGAGAGATCGAGGGATTGATGGAGGAGGATCTGGAGGCGGCGGCGTGGGCCTCCTTGGCGGGAGGAGGGGGCAGCAACGGCGGCAAGGAGCAGCCTCGCGAAGGGGCCGGCATGGCAAGGGCCGGCGCAGCCGATCCTGGCTGCGATGCAGCGGGCGGCGGCGCAGTTTCGAAGCCCGCCTCCTCCGATGGCCGGGTCACCGTCATGGGCTCCCAGCGGCAGCGGGCCATCACCACCCCGGGACAGAGCACGAAGCGGCAGAAGAGCACGACGACCGTGGTCACGACGCCTTCCCCTCCGCCCCCCGGGATCGCGCGGGGACGTCGCGTCGGCGGCGCCGGCGCGGGCGTCGCCGCCGCCGGCGCCGGGGCTCCAGCTCCAGCTCGAACGTCCGGTTCGCCCGCTGCGCTCGAGGTCCCCGCGGTCACGTCCGACCAGCTCGCTCGCTTGCGGGACGCGATGGCGCTGCACCATCAGACGCTGCTGCAGCAGTGCGCCCTGTCCGTGCGGGCGGCGTACGTCCAGAAGGTGCGGAAGGACGGGGCGGCCGCGTCGCTGGCGGGGGGAGGAGGAGGATCGCCTCCTCCTCCTCCGGCGAGGGGCAAGGCGGGCGGCGGCGGCGGCGGGAGGGGAGGGGGCGGCGTCCAAGGGGGACGAGGAGGAGGAAGGGGATCCCTCCCCGAGAGCCGCCTGGACGTGCGTTCCCTCACCTTTCGGGCCCCTCCTTCGGGCGGCGGCGGTTGCAGCTACCTGAACGACTTCTTCGGGGGGGAGACGCCGGAGGAATTGGGGGAGGGATTGGACGGGAGCGTGGGGATGTTGCAGGATCTGGAGCAGGTGAGAGAGACGAAGGGAAGGCGTGGGCGTGTGCGTCCGCGTCGGGTTCGGTCGGGGTTCTGGGGTTGCGGGGAGCGACTCTCGTTGGTGGCAGCCTTGCGTTGGATCTGCAATTGTTGCAGCTGTCATCCGAGGACGAAGTGTCGTAGAATAGGTCCAGATCTTGAGGATATGGGCGACCCGAAAAGAGGTTGATGGTGCCGCTCGCGATCGGGGCAAAGTCCAGCCGACGAGACGACCGGTGCAGGGGACCTTGCCTTGCCGCGAGGGCCAGACGACATCGTCGTCCGAACGTCTCTGGATCCTCGGCCGACCGATACGGCTCGGGCTCGCCAAACGATGGTGTGAAACCCGAGCGCAAGTCGGAAGAGCGGAGGCGCTCTCGAATATTCGACGGTCGTGTTTCGTCCGTTCGGCCGAACGCGGCTTCCAAGGATGGCGTTCGTCTCCTCGGCGGCCAGTCTTCGCGCAGAGCCGCCGATTTGCCGATGGCTTGAGGCCTCAGCGAACGCCTCAAGGGTGGCGACGAGTCGAGCGCTCGCGCCTCCCGCACGGTCGCAGAGAACCTCGCGATGGGCGGTCCATGCCTGCGCCAACGATCGGGGCAAAGTCCAGCGCTGGCGATAGGATCAGCGCGGAGGATCTCGCATTGCTTCAAGAGCTGTCGCTGGATCCGTGGCCTGCCAATGGCTTCGGCTTGCTAAATGATGGTGTTAAACTTTTTGGAAGATGTGCCGTCAAAAAGCGGGACGACCTCAACTTTATTGGCGAATTCACATGCTTCTTCAACTTCGACCGGTTGCCCACTTTGTTTCCCACTCGCTTTCTTGTCCGAACACCAACCAGAACTGGAAGGACGCCGTCCGCAACTCCATCCAGCTATCCTTCAAGCCCCCCCAGCCGCCGCACGTCCCGCCGCGCTCGGCTCCCGCTCCCGGCGGACCCCGCAACCTGAACTTCGGCGACGAGGGGCCCGACGCGTCGTCGCGCGCGGGGTCGTCGGCGGAGCCCCAGGGCGACGCCGCCGTCCCGAGCGGCCGGCCGCTCACCCGTTCGGCGTTCACCCGAACGCTGCTCGAGCGAGACTCCTCTCGCGACGGCGCGTCGTCGTCGTCGTCGTCGTCGTCGCCACTTCGGGATCGGCCGCGTCCCTCCCAGCAGGACGGGTCGAAGCCCGCAGGCCCGCAGAGGGTGTCCGTGTTCGACGTGCGCGGCTTGTCGAGGCTCAAGGACACGTTCTCGGCGCTGGACAACAGCGTGAGGGACGTCCAGGTGGGGAGGGAGAAGGGGAACAACGTGGACGGGATCAACATCTTGGCGCCGGACACGGTGAGTCGACGGACGGATGGCTTGGGGCTTGGGGCTTGGCTTGACTTGACTTCTTGGCTCAGCTGCTTGACTTCACTTTGGCAGCTTGGGAGTAGACTTGACTTTGCTTGGTTTGGCTTGGCTTGTCTCATCGGTTTGGTTTACTGGCTTGACTTGACTTGACTTGGCCAAGTTCAACTGGCTTGGGCTCAACTGGCCTGGGGCTCGGCTTGACTTGGCTTGACTCCTCTGCTCAGCAGCTTGGTTTGACTTTACTTGGCAGCTTGGAAGTTGACGTGGCTTACTTTGTTTGACTTGGCATGTCTCTGCTGTATGGCTTGGCTTGGCTTGACTTGACTAGGCTTAACGGCTTGGGGCTTGGCTAGGCTTGACTTGACTTGGCTTTTCAGCTCAGCGGATTGGCTTGACTTCACTTGGTCAGGTTGGAATTTTACTTGCATCGAAAGCTCGAATTGCAATGCACGGCATTCGGCTTCCCCTCCTATTGCCCAATCGAAACAGCATCCTTCCTTTCTCAGTCTAAGTCGCGCTGTGATTGTTCCATTCCGTACGGCAGCACGGCAAGGCGTGCGAGATCCTATTGAAGCACGCCCGCGCCGCAATAGACTCGCAGTGCATCCCTGGCGGCATGCCGGACCTCGGCGAGTGCCTGGCCCACGCGCCGGAGGCCTTCGAAGAGCCCCTCCGGGTGGGCCGTCCCCTGACCAAAAAGCAGGAGGGCGAGCTGCGCCGGAACCGACACGCCTTCACCGTCGGCGAGGACAACCTCATCCTGCGCGGCGTGAACCTGTACGGGGAGAAGGAGTGGTGCCTCGTCTCGGACCGGTTCCTGCCCGAGCGGGCCGTGAACTCGATCGCCCAGCGGTACAACAAGATCTGCTTCCTCGTTTATAAGGCCAACAAGATCGAGGTCGACGACAAGGGCAAGCTGGCGCCCATGCCGAACTTCCCGAAGGGCGCCATGTACGACGTTTCCAAAGTGACCGGGATCCGGCCCGCCCGAGCGCCCACGACGATGAACGTGCACCGCTGGACGGTCGAGGAGGACATCGCCATCTTGAAGGCCGCGCCCGTCATTGGAAGCATGTGGGCGGAGATCTGCACCAAGTTCATGCCCCACCGCGACCGGGGGCACATCCGGAAGCGGTATCAGGTCTTGCAGAGGAGGATTCCCAAGGGCATCACGAAAATGAACATGCGGTACCTGAGACTGTCGCCGGATGGGATGCCGAGGTCTCCGCCTCGGTCGGCGGCGAGGCGAGCGCGGGCGTTCCCCCGGTCGCCCGCCAAGAAGAGGGCTCCCGCGAGCGGGGGCAAGAAGAAGGCAGTCGCGACGAAGGCGGCGAGGACGACGGCCGCGCCTCCCGCGGCGATGGCCACCTCGCCGGCGCGCATTTTCCAGCAAGCGGCCATCGCCCACCAGCGGCAGCAAATGCAGCAGCAACGGCAACAACAACAACAACAACAACAATTACGGCCGCAGACGCAGCCTCTGCATCAACATCAGCAACTTCAACCGAAGCCTCAACAAGTGCATCAACAACAACAACACAATCAACTGCAGCCACCTGCAACGACAGATGCTCGCGAGGACCCCGATTCTCCCGAGCGCATCTTCCAACACGTCTCATGCCAGAAGCGACCGCCCATGTCGCCCATCAAGAGCGCCCCGCATCGACCGCGGTTGTCCCCCAAGCTGACGAGTCCGCCGAAAGAACTCGTCCGAGAAAGCAGGCCCTTCTTCGATCGCATCAGCTCCCACCAGGCCCTGGAGGCCATCGCCACCGCCGCCGAGCACGTGGAGCGGGAGGACGCGGCCGGAGTTTTAGGGGGCTTCTCGCAGGGCTCGCGACTGGACTTCACGAACGTGGGCAACGAGCACGAGGACCACGACGACACCCGCATGGGCGTGGAGCGAATCTTGGGCGACGGGGACGACTGGTCCCAGGCCTCGGGGATGCGGAGGCTCATCGAGGCGGGATCGGCGGAGAGCAACTTCGTACGTTCGCATGCGCCACAGGGGGGGGCGTCGCGCCGTCCGCCCCCGTCCCCGACGAAGGCCGCGGCGGGCGAGCGGCTCCCGGCGTACCGCGTCCACAACGGCGAGGACAGCGGCCTGTCGGTGATCGACAACGGGAAACGTCGCGAGGTCGATTCCGAACCACCGGCCGAGGGCCCGAGCGGCCAGCGGGGAGGGCCGAGGAAGAGCATCCTCTCGAGCGTCATGGAGAAGACGAAGGAGAACGCGCTCAAGCGGAAGGGCTCGGGCACCTTCCCGAGCACTCCCCAAAAAGTCGGCTTCCGGACTTTCACCGAAGCGTCGCCCAGCCAGGAGAACATCGTCCCTTCCAACCCCGAGGGATACCCCTCGTCCGTCCCGACTTCTTCCATCTCGTTCAACCTGAGCACGCCGGCGAAGGCGGAGGGCCGGGGGGTCTTGGGCGACGCTGCCGCAGCCCCGACGGACGGGGACCACGCCGATCAAACCCTGAACCCCGACGTCTTCGAGTACTTCCTGTCCGAAAAAAGTCGCGGCGCGGCCTCCACCCCGGGCCGATCCGGCGCCTCGCCGTCCAAATCCTCGGCCCTGGCGATGATGTCCCCCATCAAGCTGGGGAACCTCGCCCCCGGCACGCCCCTGTCGCACTTCGGCGGGAGCATGGCGGCCATGGGCGTCTCGGGACCGATCGCAGAGGGGTGCAACAGCTTGCTCATGGCGGGGACGTCGGACTTCGAGATCGCCGCGGCGGCGCTGAAGGATCTGAGCAACTCGGCTCCGAACACGCCGTCGAAGTTGCTGAGGCCGAGGGAGGAGAGCCTGTCGGAGGCCCAGGGGGGGGGCGCGGTGCCGTATGGGCGGGACTGCGGCCCCGAGGGGAAGGAGGACGAGGGGGAGGCGGAAGGAGGGAGGACAGGCGGGAACAAGATGCCGAGGACCAGCCTCTTCGGTAGGGTCAAGGCCAAGGTGGACGGGCGCAAGGCGGGTTGACGGGAAGCTTCTCTACGTTGCGCTGTCGGTTCCACCGATGATGAATTTATCTCTCAAATATTCTTACGCGAATTAGTAATATGAACGTCATTCACGAGCTGCAGCTGGTTGTTCGCCACATGTTGTTTAGGTTTAGAAATGTGCAAGTGGTACAAGCATCGTCCTTCGATTCGCCCACGGCGGCTCAGGATTGGATCAGCGGCAGTCAAGGAAAGGTACGCTCGAGATTGAAAACGACATACACTGAAACCACATGTCATGCTCACAAATAAAGCCCTGCACTTATGTTCGAGCGTTCCGCTGTTCAGCATGCTCAGTGTGCTAAGCATTCAAGCCTAAGCGTGTTGAGATAGGTCTAGATGGTACATGATTTCCCCTTATAGATACTTAGTTTCTGCTTTGCCCGTGGAAGCCAAGAATTTTGGATCTGCGCAGGCAAGGAAAGATAGTACACTCGAGCGAGCCGCAATCTAAAGTATGCCTAGTACCTTGCACCATCAGGGAGAGCGCGGAATTCCTCCCATACCTTCTGAGCCTCCTCTCGCAAAATACACTGTGGCTGGAGTTTCTTCTCTTCGTTTGGCTTCGCAAGGTCCAAGTTGATGTCCGTGTCACTAAAGAGGTCATCATAGTCTGCCCAAGCGGCGGCGTAATAAATTTTGTCCAGGCGGGCCCAGTAAGAGGTCGAGTAGCACATCGGGCAGCACTGGCACGAGGTGTACATGACGCATCCCGAGAGGTCCCACGTGCCCAGCTCCTTGCACGCCTTGCGAATGCAGTTGACCTCCGCGTGGGCGCTGGGATCGTTGTCTGCGAGGACGCTGTTGCCCGACTTGGCCACGATTTTTCCATCCTTGGCGATGACGCATCCGAAGGGTCCACCGGTCTTCTTTACACATCCAGCGTCACGCATGACCTTGATGGCCTCCCTCATCATCTCACGATCTTGTTCAGTTGGTTGAGCCGACATGATTTTATGTTTGATAGCTGATATTGTTGGTATTCGATATTTGTTGAGCTTTTTTTGTTGTGTCTGCTTCTGTTGTTTGTATTTTATGAGAGCTGAGACCAGAGATCGCCCTCTCGCTCTCGGATCCAACACCACCAGCACAACATAGTTGCGCTTACTTCCTATTTTTCATTCCCACGGGTCCATTGATGCGCGAATGCCCTCTTGTAGACCCGGAGCCATTCAATGGTCGCCGAAGCTATCGTGCCCGAGAGTCTAAGGTCATCGATCCTGCATACAGCATGTTTTACACTTGTCGGGAGTGAACAGATCACATTTCATACATATGAAGGTAGGTATGTACGAGATCTTTACCCCCCCCTCGCATCTATGTGCGAGCGCGCCGCGAGAGCCGCGAGAGCGTCACACAATGTGTGATCGATTTAGAGCGAGGCCAAGAGAGCAGGGGTTCTCTGACTCTCATAAAAATATCAAGCAAACGACAATCAGTAATAGCACGTCATCTCTTTTTCATCGCACTGTCGCATCAAAAGCAAAATGATTTTGAATCCAGTCCTATCCATTTGGACGCAACTCGCAAGCTTCAGCTTCACCATGTCCGCGCTTTTTACGGATCTGTTCATGATACGCGCTTGGTTGCTGTGCGCATACACGTGCCTTTTTCTAAATGCCGTGCTGGGTTCACCGCTCTGGCCAGAAGTGTTCTCCGTCGGTCATTTCAGCGTAGATGGCTTCGTATGGGCTGTGATCGGTATCATCTTCCATTTGATGGCTTTCACATCGCTACTACTTGACGAGAGGGAAGTCAAGCTGGAGGAAGAGACGGGAGAGGCGCCGCTGTGGCGCATGTTCTACAGATCCTCGGGGCTGTCGGCTCGCTTGTTCAAAAGCATTCTGGCCAAGCATATGAAGGTTGTTGAGTTTGGAGCCGGCCAGGAGGTGCCATTGGACGAGTACTTCTATATCGTCTACACGGGGGAGGTTATGTTGAAGGTCGTTGAGAAGAATCTAGGAGAGACGAATGTGAGGATCGCCAAGAGTGGGCACATGTTCGACATCAAGCATGTCAGCCATATGATGTGAGTTTATCATCTAGATACCATATTGATGCCAACGAATTTGTCATTCTCGCGTGAGCCCGATACTGAACATGCCTACTCTTTACTGATTTGTTTCAACAGCTGCAACAAATCGATTTTCGAGAACTCAGATGTCCAAGCAACATGCACGAAGAAGACGAGGATGTTTGGCTTCCGCCACGATAGTCTCGAGATCATCGCAAAGAATTCACTTTCAAAAAACATTTGGCAGGCAATCCTCATCTCCGGGCTTTCTTCCACAATTGAGACTCTTTCTAGCACCGGCGGGCGGGGCAGCTATGATGGTACAAAGATGGTGTTGGAGGAGCCAAACCACGTATTTTCTCCACTAGAATCACATGAAATGCCGAAACTATACCTCTCTGGTTCAAATTTGGCGATCAAGGGAATCATGGCCTTCGCCAGGCACTACTTGCACTACACAAGGCATAGCTTTACATTTCCGTGGCTGTATCTGTCAGGGATACGACATGTGTCATTGCCAGTGCCTACGAGCGTGACGCCGTCCTCTGATGATGTCAAGAAAAGTTTGACAGTGGCGCCTGGAGACCCTGAACAATGTTACTATCTCCACGAGTAAACATTAAAATTGAAGAGTCTTATCAACTAAATTTGCACCCAAGGAGACAGGCAGGGAGAGTGAATTCAGCTGAATGAGAAAATAATATTTTGGCGGTACCTATGTACCATAATGTACGGACGTGAATTTCGCTGCTTTTTTGCAAAAGAATCTTCGAAGGGAGGGAAGTTTGATTGCGCGTCGGGCGTCGGGCGTCGGGCGTCGGGCGTCGGGCGTCGGGCGTCACCCAATACTATAGGACTCCCAACTGCGCCGTAAGCATGACAGGGATGGCACGCTACACGAAGAGCTATCATCATTCAATTCAATGTGGTATGCAGTAAGTGATGTACTAGACAATGATTTGGATAGAGGGGGATGCTAGACAGGAGGAATCTCTTTCCTCGAATTACCAGCCCAATGTGTGGTAAGAGGGTAAAATACACATTGTTCTTAAGTAGGGCCTGATTTGACAGTCATCTTGTTGGGGTGATATCGTCCAACTGCCATAAAAAGAAAGCGGGGGCAGCATGGTATCTGTGTCAATATTCCAAGGTGCAGAATAAATGATGCACCATTATGTAAATGGATCAANTTTGTGGCATGTCCTTGGTGTACAATTCGTTGGCATCATTGTGGTTGCATTGCGTCAACACAATAGAAAGCCTGGATCCAATCTCGTTCTTATTCTCTTCATTGGTAAGAGTTGCGATCATTTCAGAAAGGGCTCTACGCACTTGGGCATCCAACCTAGTGTTGCAGGCATTGGGAACGAAGTCTAATCCATGTACTCCGCCAATCGATCTTACATGGGCCACCACATCATTTGAGAACTTGTCATCTCGTCCCTCTGTGTCTCCTAAGCCACCAGTGTCTGAAATCCCGACATGGATTTCATTTGCAGTGTCTCCAAAGAGCAGCCCTTCCTTGCGCAAGACCTCAGAAGTGCATGAGTCAAGGCTATTGCAAACTTCGAATGAATCCACTCCGAGGAGTTCACTTCCCAGGGTACTCTTGCCTTAGCCGGTAACCCCAAGCAGGAGAATGTTTTTGGTGTGTTGCGATGCATCTGTGAGGGTCAGAAGTACAGGGAATGCAGGTACTGCTATCATGATTCCAAAGCGCATCATTAACAATTTTTGTAAGCTTCTTGCTCAAGTGAGAGTTAGATCGCTGCTGAAAAACAAAGGTCGGATTTCAACAGCTTGATTTCCTCCATCTTGGTAAGCTTTTTTCAGGACGCTTGATTCTATGGGTTTGATTTCCTCCTTCTTGGTAAGGTTATGGTCCTCTTCGTCAGCCTCTGCTCTATGAGCCGCCTTCGACCCAGACTTAGATATCTACATATTGTACCTTCTTTATACCTCATCATGTTGTACAGAATGGCAGGTACGCCGCCAAAGGGTCAAAGGGGGAAGGCAGACCTTGTGCGTGGAGGCTGGCGCGACAGGCGCGGGGTGGAGCCCGAAGGTCTGGATTTCACTGATTGTGAAATTTTCACAAAGCTTCACTTCAAAGGGCCAAAGGGCTCGCTGCTCGCTGGCCAGTGCAGGGCCGGTTGCCACCAAAGCCAAAGCACGCACGTTTTTACATGAAAAACAGGCTAGGCCACCCAGTCTACCACAAGATCGAAACAGAGCTACATAGCTTTGATCGCAAGAGTAACAAATAAAATCAAGCATCCAAAAATCTTGCTAAAACCAAGCTTCCTTATACCTTGAACTCGTTCATGATACGCTGTGATACCATGATAGCGAAAGCTGCGTTAGGGCTACTTCTGACTCTTGCAGACGCATCGCAACCTATCAAAAACATTTTGCTTCTCGGAATCACCGGCTCAGGAAAAAGCACCTTTGGGGGCGTACTCCTCGGAGTCGACGATGCATTCAAAGTTTGTACCAGTCTCAACTCGTGCACTTCTGAGGTCTTGCGCAAGGAAGGGCTGCTCTTTGGAGACACTGAAGCTGAAGTCCATGTCGGGATATCAGACACTGGCGGATTGGGCGACACCAAGGGACAAGATGACAAATTCGCGGATGACGTGGCTGCCCATGCAAGGTCGATTGGTGGCATTCATGGGATAATCTTCGTCCACAGTGCCTGCAACACTAGGTTGGATGACCAAGCTCGCAAAG
>JALLPA010003001.1:0-17443 GCA_036939895.1 Thalassiosira exigua | reverse complement strand
CGGACGTGGGCATGCTGTCCGGGCACCGAAACGGGCGGCGTGGGCATCGGCGGCGACGGAGCCCTCCTCGGAACCGAAGCTGTCGTACGGCAAGTCGTCGCCGAGAAAGCGAAACGGCGTGACGGCGTCGGCGAGGCAGAGGAAGGGGGGCATATCTTCGTTCTTTCGACCCGTGGGATGAAGAGCCGGGCTTTTCATTGCGGCATTCCGAGCCACGTCGCGCTTTGTGAGCTATGCCATAAGGGAACAAAATAATGGTGCAGGAGGTCCGGATGAAGTCCACATGTCTGGGGCACAGCATTTTCCCCATTGGTTCCCTGCACGTCAACGCTTGTTTTTTGGGAAGAAAATGGCACGACACTGTTTCTAGGACAAATTATTCTGGACCTAAGAGCGGCTCGGGGGGCGTGAAGAGTGCAGGGAATGGGGCCCCCGGCCGGATGAACCTCCTCTGGTTGAATTTGAATAGTATGATGCTTGGCAAGAATCAAATCGCAACTATGAACACCTTTCTCCATCATTGACGATTGAACATGTTGCCCTGGTTTGAATGGGATTTGAAGGTTTCACCCCTCTTGCCATTGATTGGTTGAATAGGGATAAGCCGTTATTCGAGCAGGGCACCATGGTAGACTTGGAAGCAAGAAAGGTAGATATCATCTATCAATTCACACGTGTGATGCCAGAGACTTAACATGCATCTCAGAATAGACCAAAGAAAAATAAAGACAGAGTAGTCTTTTGGTGGGGACCTTGCATGTGTCAAAACAGATAATGTGCTCAATGCGTGGTGCAATGATAAAGTATCTTAGTTGGGAAGACGATACCTGTTGTAGCTCCCGGAAGTTTGCGTAATCGTCTTCGCTAACAAATTGGTGTTTGCCTCATGAAGCCATATCTGCGTCATGGTGTCTGCCATTCACAAATAGACCTGATTATTTCGGCTTTGGATATGGGGTGACAAAAAGGATCAGTCTAGTTCAGTGAATAGGGTAGCAATAAAATAGCTCGCCAATCATTACAAATCTTAGAGTTCAACTGAGCCAAATTCAGAACGAGACATCTTTGTACAGTGTAAAAAACGTTGGTGTCAATAATTATGAACTAGATCAAGTAGCGTAAAGACTGGCAACAACGAGGATGCTTGTTGCCAATGCACGTCCAAATCGTGGACGGCTCGAAGAAGAATCATCTTCTCCTCTCAACACTTTCACAGATACCTCTGCCCCCGACACGAGATCTTGCCCGTAAAAAACTTCCAAGAAGGATAGAACAGAGCCGTGTTCCTCGAAATATAGATCATCTAGACACTTGGGGCATAGCTCCGGAGAAGGGAAGAGGCCCTTGGGGCGGTCAACATTGAATGTTCCATCATTGATTTCTTCTTCCCTCAGTCGAGCGTTGGCTTCGTTGTGCGCTTCCCACAGCCAAATGATAAAGCCATCTTGAGTGCTAACAGCTGATTGATTAGCTTTGTCCATTAAACCGAGAAAATGCTCTTGGCAGATCGTACAGGTGAAAAAGTAAGTGATGAACTGTTCCAGATATTGAAACATTTGTGCTCCAGTCAAGAGGGTTGTTGGTGACACAGACATTGAATGGAAAGTTTGCCACAGTCCGCAGGTGTAGCCCGATGGGTTGACTCCAGCGGCACACCCCTTGTATTCTACACCTGTGTAGTCCGTGAGGCATTGATTCTTCTTCATGAGATTTGACCGGACGATTCCTGGGGAGTTATCTACCGGCCACAGATTATCAAGGTCGTCCAATATGTCTTGTGAGCCCTTGCGACACTTTTCTGATGGATGTGAATCGGCCAGCCACGTTTGCCAATCATAAAAGGCCTCTCTTGCGCCATCCTTTGCAATGAGGCTCGTTGATACAAGAGCTTGTACAAGACTTTCCGATGTGCTCTTCTCGATATCGCTCAGGTACGCATCAACTCCGATGGTAAACAAAGGGGCGTCGGTTTCATTTATGCCATTTGGCGGGGCGTCGTCATCCGGAGAGACTGGTTCGGTTGTAGGACCGTCGATCGAAAATCTCTTCGAGAGAAACGAGATCATCTCCTCCGCAGAAGACATGGATCGAA
This sequence comes from Thalassiosira exigua, assembly GCA_036939895.1. Lineage (NCBI taxonomy): Eukaryota > Bacillariophyta > Thalassiosirophyceae > Thalassiosirales > Thalassiosiraceae > Thalassiosira > Thalassiosira exigua. The sequence goes on along the minus strand of JALLPA010003001.1, from coordinate 15,351 downwards.
GTTCGTTCAACTCGGCCGGCGGATTCGATCGGATGTCACCAAACTCGTCTGGAGCGCCGTAGTAAGAAGAAGGATAACCCGTCAGGCCCAAGTCGCCGCAAAGATCGCCGTTGCTCGGGTCGGCGCAGTTCACCTTGGCGAGGACCAGGCCGCCGACGTCGTTGAAGTGCTTCGCGGCGCCGTCGAAGAAGGGCGCCAGCCGCTGGCAGAAGCCGCACCACACCGCGTAGGCTTCCAAGATTATGGTCGCGTTGCCTTCGGCGGCGGCGGCCTGGACCGGGCCGACGTCGCCCTCTTTGACGTCGATGGCATGGGTGAACTGCGACCAAAAGTCACCGCTCGCGATGTATTCAACCGGTTGGGCTTGTTGAATGGCACCTTCAAGAGCTGGTATGATGTGTGGAGCGCTGCTTCCAGCAGCCAGTTGTCGTCCCAAGAAAAAAACTAGGAGAGATCGTGTTGTAATAGCGGGTGTCTTCATGGCGTCGAATGATGAAATATGTTGTTTTATGAGCATCAGAGGAGAAGAGCACAACATAGCATGGCGCTCAGGTCCTCGCTTGCGCTTGCGTGCGGTGCAGTGACGGACTTGGCAAACTGGACGGACCGCGGCGGGAGCCGGCGCGGCGGGAGCGGGAGTGGGAACCAATGATGATGCAAGAGCAACAAGAAGATGTGGCTCGGTATCGGTTCTGTTTTGGGGCTGATTTATTGGATACATATCATAATATTTTGGACTTATTAATATGTATTTATTCAACCTACAAATCATATGAAATTACCCCAATATATTTCCTTATATGACACGCGTCAAGTCGAAGGTCGATTGGTCAAGAAGTCATTCCGAGACCAAGAGATTCCAAATTCCAAGCCCACTTTCTCTAGACCTCGCCCATACTTCGTCGTTGGTCCAGGTTGGTCCCCCTCCACGGCCACCTGAGGGCCGACGCATCGGCGATCGGTGCCATCGGGGGCATCGGGGAAATCGAGAGAGGGCGTCGGGGGCGGGGAGGGGGCAGGTACCGCGAAGCTTCCCACGTCAGACATCGGGGGAGGGGAGAGGAAGATTTTTGGAGGCGTCAAACCCGGCAGCGTGCCGCGTGTCGCGCCGTCTAGACTTGGTGAAACGTCACTTCCTCCCCTCTGTCAACGGCGCTGGTAGTTCCTTCGTGGACGGATTCTTGGCGGGTGGACTCGTGGGTTGCAGCCTCGACGATGCTGCAAAGCTAGGGCACGAGTGCGCTGCGCGCGGCGTGTCTTCAGTGTGTTGCAGCGGACAGAATGCACGTTTATTCCGCCGTGCTAGGGTCGACTCGGAGGGAAACGAATGAAACGATAAGGCGGGAAATAAGGCGAAGCGGCCAATTTCGGCATCGTCGAGGCAGTGCGTCCGTCCTTTAACAAGCCTACATACATGTGGTACGATCGGGTCGCCCCTTTTACATGCAACGCCTTGCATGTAGAGCCTTGCGTGAAGCAATCTGATGAAATGCGTTGGAAAAGCGGAAGTCTCGAGCTCGATGATCCCTTCCGAGACTTTTGAGTGGAGGGGAGCGCAATGCGTGGATCGAGGGGCGAGGCTTGTGCACCGTTGGGCACCTTTAGGTGCAACAAGCAAGGTTTACATCCTGCTACGTGGTGGCCGTAGTAGACAGGCGATGGGCATTCCGAGGTGCAACATGCCGATGGTGAATGGCACGCAGTGAGATGGGGGGAAATGACTCAACTCTCTACGCAGCAGCAGTCAGCGACGTGTGTCTAGCTATGGTGCCCTATGCTATGTGGCATGTGGCAGAGAAGGCAGGAGATTAATTTTGTTGTAGTTTTGGAGGACTCATTGCTCCGGCAGTCAATGGTAAGCCCATTCAGGTCTAATAATTTGTTCTTATGAATGTCTGGGTCGATCTCAATTGTTCCAAGAAACTTATATATTGCTAATCAAATATCTTACAAGTAAGATGGCACCTGGGGTAGAAGCTCCCACATCACCGTCACAAGCGCGATGCACGTCAGGAAGAGGAGCATGGAAAAGTTCCGTTTGACCAGCCACAAATAATGATTGAACAGCTCGGCCAACACCCAGCTAGCAGCCTTCCACCCGAGAAAGAGGAGTAGGATGGAGGTTAAGAATGGCATCACGCCCAACAATCCCGCCAAGGCGCACGTGGTCAACGACGACAGAGGCACTGCGAGGAGGTATGGAGGCGACACGACGTAAACAAAGCCAACCAGAAACGGCAGGAAGACGAAAAAGAAACCAAGTAGCTTGGCTCCCTTTACTGCCCCCACCATGCTGGACCGAGCCATCGCAGTCGTCCACCCCCCTGGACTCGCGCGTACGCATTCGTCAGACGACGATGTTGCCCCATAAACCACGGACAGCCTCGCCAAAAACATCAAAATGACCGGAGTGACGCCGGATATCACACCCAATATTATCCACCTACTAGCCTCTGCGCAGGCTAGCATCGCTGATAGGAACACGAAGAGCATCCCCGTGCACAGGCTCATGAACGTCAATATTTTCTCTCTTCTCTTCCTCCTCTCTGAAATCCTACGGTTCGTACTTTTCTCTTCGGTATCATCCGCCGTGACACTAAGATCGAGCACAGATACCATTATCAAGGATGGGACGTACTTGATCGCCGTTTGAATCGTCGAATCATTCGGGGGCTCAGTTTCAGCCTCAATTGACGAGGCCGCCGCCGCGTCAATCATCTTCAATTCATGCCAAAACAGCCGAAGCTCCTTGAGAGGGTTCACTCGGAACAATATTGCGGCCAATACAATGAGGAAGGAAATAAAAAGCCTTCGCTCTGTAGGGGATGCAGCTCCTGCTGGCCGTCGCTCGGCTGTTGAATCCTCCCGATGCTGGATTTCAGACTTTGGCGGTAGCTCCCTTTTTGTCTCGCTCCTGTCTGAGCTGGGCGGGATGCAGCGCACCTCGCTGCATCTTTCTTCGGCGCGCTTCTTTCGAGTAATTGGCCCGAACATTAGAGTGGGATTCAGCGCACTCTTCTTTCTTTCGCCGCCTCGATGCAATCGATGGCGTCCGCGATGGCAACGCGCCTTGGACCATCCTTGCCCTCTCGAATCTCCATTGACCGAATCTTCATGGAACACACGAGGTGTTGAAGCAGCAGATGAACAGATAGTGATGATTTCGCTCATGGTTGTGTTTGTCGAACTGTTGGTTGTGATATGTAGTGTTTTTTATGAGCACGTACCAACATACACTGGTTTGGGCTATGGGACTTGGATGGGAACACTGGTGTGAAAGTATGACACGGTTCTGTCAAGGGAGAGAGGAGGCGCACAGCTTCAGATGTCTTCAAGGGACTGTGCCAGCTTCCTTGTGGATGACTTCTGTCCAGTGGGATTTGGCCCTTTAAATGGATGCAACTCGTTTTATTACGTACCTTAGGTACATTCCGCACTGGTGTGGGTCGTGGGCACCTTGACTCTTCCTAAGGTATCCTTTGGGGTCTAATGAGAACTCCAGCAATTGATAGGAACGCGAAGATAATCCAGAGCGAGCGGAGAGAGATGAGCATCGACAAATACGTCACGCACAACTACTCGACCTGAAGCAAAACTCATGGGCTGCTGCCAGTCTCAATCAATGCCATGCCCTCACCCTAAGCTAGTAGGGATGTGGATTTCGGACGATGCAATCAATAGAGGTAATCTCATAGCAAATCATGAGTGTGAAAAGATGACAACCGTACAAGTTACTACAAACTGCAGCGGGGCCGTCCTGGAAATCTTCGCCAGCGGATATGTAAACTACATTGAAATGGACGATAAATGGGCACGAAGTGTCTACTCGGGTCCGATAACAAATTGGGACGGGCCAGACGGAGTATGGACGGGATGTTGCGTCGGGTGTTGTTGCTGCCGAAAAGGGTGCGTCCACTTCGATGTGGCAGTAATGCCAAACAAAGATGTTCCAGCCAATATCCATGTCAATGGACGGATCCTGTCAAAGTATGGGGTTGAGGAAGAAGTTCCCATTGTGGTGGGCACACCGATCAGCGTTCCAGATGGACCCTACAATCCAAGTACCAGCAGTCTTGATTTTGGTAGAGAAGGGTGTGAGGCCGAAATAAAAACTCTCAAAGCAAGGTTGGCCGAGAGCTCGTAATGATTTGAAGGGGAACGAGAAAAATATGGTGCCTAACGTATTGTCATCATGGGCCTAGGCTTATACTGCTTGACCAACGCATCTATGTGTGAAGTGCGGAAGAGAGAGAGAGTGGAATGAAATAGGGAAGCATTTGCCTCATTTAGGCCGAGCACAGATAAACATGTTCAATTCCCAAAGTTGTTGTATTCGTTGTTCACCACTCAACGGATACCTGAGGAACAAAACTGTACGGATGTGTCTGACCTGCTTTTCTCCCGGACGGAGATGCAACGTTGCACTGTTGTAGTCGAGCTGCAGGAGCCAAGCAAGTCTCATCCTGTGGCCATTATTTTACTTCGTGCGTAGAAAGCGACTCTCCATGTTAGTCCTCCTCGTCGTCAGATTCATCTTCAGCTTGATTCTCCTGGTCACCAGGTTCGTCTACTGCCTTAAGCCTCGTTATTTCACCTGACCTGGCTTCTGTATGGGGAGACGTCTGTAGGTATGGGGAGACCTCTGGATGAAAGTCGTTTTCCCGCCTCTACGCTTCATTGCACTTGCGATACATTGATGGCTGGGGGGGAGGCTGCGCCCAATTTGTCCTCGAAACAGTGTCGTGCCATCTTCTTCCCAAAAGGAAGCGTTGGCGTGCAGAGAACCGACGGGGAAAAAGCTGTGCCCCAGACATGTGGACTTCATCCGGACCTCTTGCGCCATTATTTTGTTCTCTTATGGCACAGCTCCGAAGCGCGACGTGACTCGAGTGCCCCAATGCAAAACCCGGCTCTTCATCCCACCGGTCGAAAGAACGAGGATATGTCGCCCTTCCTCTGCCTCGCCGACGCCGTCACGCCGTTTCGCTTCCTCGGCGACGACTTGCCGTACGACAGCTTCGGTTCGGAAGAGGATTCCGCCGCCGCCGATGCCCACGCCGCCCGTTTCGGTGCCCGGACAGCATGCCCACGTCCGTTGTTCTCCTTCGAACTTCCTCCAGCGCTTCCGCTCGCGACGTCCTCATCGTCTTGTACGTTCCCTTGCCCCGACGGGTTTCCGCGCCGACGCTTCTTGCCCCCGGTCGTTCGCATCATGAGCCGCACTCCGTCGGAGGCGTCGTCGCAGCGGTCGCGGTCGGATCGTCCCCCATCTGGGACTGTGTCGCTTCCCCGATGACGGGCGGGCGAACGCCGTCGACGCTCCCTTCCCTCGCGCGACCGATGGAGCCGCATCGAGAGCTTCCGCGCCGTGGCCCCGTCCAGCGCCTCCGTCGCCGTGCGCGCCTCGGGCCGCGCGCCGCCGAACCGGCCGCGAGACGGCGCCGGCAGGATCTGCGCGGCGGTCGCCGTCCCGCTGGCCACGCTGCGAGACGGGACCGACCAGTTGTGCGATGAGGCCAGTACCCCGGCCCCGCTCGACGCGCCGGCCGCTCCGCCGATCCGGCCGCGATCCCCCTCGCCGGCGCCCGCGCGTCCGGCGTCGGCCGCGTCCGAACCACCGGCCGCGGAACGACGCCCGTCCCCGACCTCGTTCGAATCCCGACCGGATCCTCTCGGTGGGACGCGACCGTCGCCGTCCGTCGTCGACGAGGCCGACCGCTTGAGGTCGGCGACGTCGTCGAGTTCGTCGGCGCCGGCCTCAGCGCCGCAGTCGCGCCCCGGCCCTCCCTCCCCGCCTCCTCCCGCCGACAACTTCCGCATCCGCTCCCGCAGCCCCTCCCTTTCCTCCCGCCACGCCCGCCGATCTCGCTCAAACCGTTCGGTCCGCGCCTCCCGTTCCCGCTCCCACCTCCCTCGCTCCCTCTTCCGCTCCTCGGTCGCGCGCGCCCGCTCCGACTTCAAATCGTGCAGCTCCTGCACGACCTTGGCGTACCGCTTCCGGACCTCCTGCATCTCCTTCGCGTCTTCCGATCCGTTCCGGCGTTCGAGCTTCGTGCATTCCTCTCGGAGCTTCGTCGCCTCGGCTCGCAGCGCGTCTCGTTCCAGGGCGGACTTGCTCCGGAAGCGTAGGTACGACGCCTCCATCGAGTCGTGGTCGGACTTGAGCGCCTCGTACTGGCATCGGAGCCGCTCCGCCTCCAAGGTTCGCTCGGACGCCGTCCGTCGCAATTCCTCCGCGCGGGACGTCAGCGATTCGTTCGCGCCTTCCAGCGAGGTTCGGACCGAGGCGAGCTCGGCGTTGGCCGTCCGGAGGTCCCGGACCTTGGACGCCAATCGCCGCAGTCGCCGATGGACGGCGGACGACGACGACGACGACGACGACGAGAGGGGCGCGGTCTTCAGGAGGGCGCGCTCCGCGAGGTCCTTGTGCAGGACCTTCAGCCGACCCAGGATCCGCGTCAACCGCGCCCGCCTCCGTCGCTCTGATTTCAATCGGCCAGAAGCATCGGACGAAGCATCGGACGATCGTCCCGCCAGTCGCGGAGGCGGCGAGGACGGCGAGGGCGACGCCTGGGTGAGGTCGATCGCCGCGCAGAGGTCCGCGAACAGCCGATCGCCGCCGTCGGAGATTTCGACGACGTCGTTTGGACATCGCTCGCCGCCCCTCTCGCCGTCATCCTCGCCGCCCTCCTTTTGGTCCTCCTCGCGGCCGCCGCAGAGGACTTCCAGCTCCTTCCACAGCTCGTCCCACTCGGCTTCGATCTTCTCCAGCTCGTCCTCGTCGCTTCCGTCGACGTCTACGACGCCCCCCTCGCCCGCCCCCGTTGTCAAGGCGACACATTCCTCGTCCCCCCCGAGGTCGACGAACACCGGAACGAAGCTCTTCGCGGCGCCCTTGCAGATGGCGCACGGCGGGAGCTTCTTCCTCCTCCCTCCTCCTCCTCCTCCGTCGCGATGGCTCCGCGCGAATCCCTCCCAGCACTCCCGGTGGAAGGGATGGCCGCACGGGGCGACGACGCCCCACGGCGAGGAGGTGAGGGAGTGGAGGCAGATGGGACAGTCGGCGGCGGACATGATGTCGTCGGGGGGGGGGGGGCTCGTGGGCCTTGGTTCCCTTGGAAGCTACGGGTGCCTATCGCTTCGTCGTCCCTTCCGTCGAAAGCCGCTCCGGAGGGTCGGAGTCCGGCGACGGCGACCGGGCCCGCCTTTTCACCGACGCGCGAACGCGGGGCGTCGCCGTCGTGTGCCGCGAAGAACTCGGTCCGGGGTCGCGATCCGCTCGACTCCGCCGCTTCCAACGGTCCTGGTTCGTGCGTTGTTACGTCAACCGTTGTTTCCGATGCTACCGATCCGCAATCTGCTCGGGTTCGAACGAATGGAGTCGAATGCAGCAAACGCACGGTTGAGCTCGAAATCGCGTCCGAATATTCCCAAGGGACAAGGCCGACTTCTCGAGGGAGCGATCCAGCCCCCTTTCTGCGGTTTCGACTGCCCGAATGCGCGTGGCATTCTTTGCCATCGCCACTCGCAGGAATGCGAATCGACAGACACGAACATTGTCTGCGTTCTCGGTGATGCAAACATAGCAAACCATTATGTGATCAAAAGTCAATTCCGCTTTTGCAAATACCACAGCCAGAGTTGGCCAGAGCTACAGAGGGCCACTGCAGAGCTACAGCCAGAGCTACAGACAGGGCCAATGCAGTCAAGTCAGTTCCAAAGCCAGAGCCAGAGCCGGAGTCGATGCCAAAACCGGTGCCAAAGCCAGAGCATGCAAGAGCCAATGCCATAGACAGCTCCAAAGTCAGAGCTAACGACGGAGCCGAGGCCGTAGAAAATTCGCAGCCAAAGCAGCCAGCTCCAAAGCTCCGGCCAAAGCTACGACCGAAGCTACGGCCACATCCAGAGACGAATCCAGAGACGGGGGCCAGATGTGCGCGGCCAGAGACGCGACCTCGAGGCTGCCGTCGGAGCTTGTCGCCGGAGCAGAACCCAGAATCGAAGCCCTGCCGCCAGAGCTGCAAACGGCAGAAACCGGAGCCGAAGCTAACAACTGCAGTTTGCAGCCGGGGCCACCACCCCGAGCGGCAGCCCGAGCTGCAACCCCGAGCCGCAGCTCGAGCCGAGCCGTACCTCGAGATCGTGCGGTCGAGGCGGCCGCGACGTAAAGAAAGCCGCAACGGCCAAGCTCTCGACTCGCTCCGACTCCTCTCGACGCCCCAACGACGACGCGGCGCGACGAGGGAGAGTTTTTTCGCCTCGACGTCCCCCTCGGCCCCTCGCTCCGAAGGCGACGCCCGACGAAAACGCCGCTTTTTCGCGCGGGAAAATATCGCACCACATCATTTCGTTAGCAGTCGCGATGGCGAGGTCGAAGAAGGAAACGAGACCAAGGACAGGCGGATTCAAGAGACGCTCGTATCGAACTATGACAAGGTTGAACAAGCGAAAGAAGAGCCATGCGGTACGACATGATGGCTGTTACGATGATCCGACCCATCAACGATGCACGCACTAGGACTCCAGACAAGATGTTTGATGCTCATGGAGATACTACCAACCTGTATCGACACTGGCTAGTGATCAACTTCGATCACGTTCTCTTTTAGCAACGCGCCACCAATAAGTGGGGAAGTGCTGAAGATCGTCAAAGTAGCAAGTAAGTGACCATTATCATATACAAAAATTATAATTGAGGTTCAAAAATATTGAAATTATGAACCCTCAAAATATTTTGAGCCAGGTGATCAAAATTGACATTTTTAACGTCTCAAATGAAATTCTTGAAGTTTTACTTCTCAATTTCATGCGCAAACGAATGCGAAAGCATGTCGAATAAGCGCTATGCAAATGGTACTGCATCACCTTAAATTGTTCAAATAAATTGATTTATGCATAACGAGTGATTCTCATGAAGGCAAACGGCAGATGCATTATTTCGCCTGTCCTAATGCTGCGAGCATAATAGCCAAGATCACGTCCGCATCAACTTCGCCCTCCCGCTCATCAATCGTGCAAGAGATGCAAGAGCAGATGCATGTTTGTGTGCTGCACTGAGTGAGTGTTTGATTTGTCACATGTATTTCATGTCAAACAATGAAACTTGCCCCTCTTTCTTTCAGTGATTACGCTGCAAAGTTGGCACACTTCGACCACATACGTAAGCAGGGGAGTTCCGCCTGCAGTGCCCACCTGACCTGTGACTGCGTCTGTCACAGTTGGTCTGCCAACTCGTCATAGGAAACGACTAGTTTGACGTAGTTTCAAGGACCCCCGAAGCTCGCATCCACTATTCAAGAAGCTTCCCGAAATACGTTGAATACACGTTCGGTACTACGTACGACGGGATAGCATCCCTTTAGTCTGGCAAGGTATGTACAGCGATTGTACTAATTCCGTTGTAATAGCTAAGGCGCGGGCGATACCATGCTAGCTACATGTATCGCCGCAACGATGACGTGTCACATAATATCCTTCTTGGCTGCAGAAGGGGACCCGTAAATGACGTAGACGGATCAGGGGGCGCCCTGAGGCCGCTAGTGACGGGGACGTCACTCACATCTAGTATATCTCACGATCAGTTCAGTTCAATAGCATATCTCACAATTCATCAACTATTAATTTATTCATTACTCTACGATTCAACTTCTACGTCACTACTACATACTTCTATATATGTCTACGTCATATCAAGTGAAGTTGCCCTTACGTCAGAGTAGCGCACCCCCCACTTCCGATGGCTTCAACTGCCTCTTCTCTAGGGATAATAGATCATCTCCAAAGCGATGGTCCCGTTGATAGTTCTCTAGTTAATTTGATCTCTACACTTGCAACATAAGTGATTCTTGTCGATTTTGAATTTTTCTGTTATTCTTGCAATCCTTTTCATCCACCTTCATCTTCCAACATCTAAGATCTAATGCAAGGATATACATGGGAGCACCGCTGATGCTATTGTCCCCCAGTACAATAGGGTCCCCCCCAGTCTTCGAGTATTGTTCATATCAAGATCTCAGGGAATTGTTTTCATTGTTGACATCGAGAGCTCTGCTCTACTCCAGTTGGACTGTATTGCATAACTCGTATGACAACGAGAGTGGAATGATATCATTGATAATATTGTGATTGAAACATCGATGATTTGATGCGATGAGAATGCTGAATGCGTAAATACTACAATACTGTATTGATAATTGGCAGAGCGATGTAATATGGACGAAAAACTCCACTTCACAATGGATCCAATATTCAAAAGGAATTTGTATCATTTCATCAACAACAAGGGCTCTGCGTCGACTCCGGCTTTCACGTTGCATACAAACCCTTGTGCCAATATCAGACTGATGTCAGTCTCAATATAACTTCTTTTCTGTACACTCCCAATAACTAGACAGGGTCTGGTTTTGGGGGCGCCCAAAAAAGTCTGGGATATAAGTAGTTTTTTAGGACAGTGATCAATCTCTGTGCTCAGCTTCCCACCTCCGTGTGGAAACAATGCCCATGTGACGTGCTGCTCCCCTTCCATTTTTGTCATTGTTTCGAGTGAAGGCGCAATTCCCATCATAATGGCTACTTTCCCCAACCCCGTTGGCAGCATTTTCTTGCGACATGATCGCCGCCGTTGCTTGCACATTTCTGCTGTTCCGTGCGCTGTGTGATGTGGCCCTCAGATGATCCCCTCCGCTCGGGGACAGAGCTGAGAAGTCACCGTTGTACTTCTTCTCGGAGGCAGATATCAACCGTGACCCAAGCAGATTCAATGGAAGCGGAGGATATTAGAGGACCTGGAGAAGTTCCACGAGGACGACGAGGACGATCAGGACACCATCAAGGATGGGAAAGCATTTGGGATTTTTTTTCATCTCCTCCTTCTCTTGTGGCAACGGGAGCAGATAAAATAGACCAAGTCTTGGTATAGAACATGAGAGAAGGCATAATAATCCCCCCATCCCCCACAATGACCAGGCCCTATTGAAGCGTGAGGTCGAGGTGCAGCGACGGCAGTTCGCGCGTAGCCATGCCGCATGGACGTATCACTTTCATCATCTTGGCAACTGTGGCATTTTCAACATACCTTGTCTTACTCCGTGCAAGTAAAGACTACAACAAGGGCCAAAAGTGCCAGGGGTTTGTCAATGGGATCACGAGGGTTCTCTTTGTCCCAAACTTTCAAGAGCTCAGGCATCAGTCTGGTTCTTTTCTAGACGTACGAGGATTGCTCCAGGGGCTCAACGGTAGAAGTATTTGTCTTGACAAAAGTCAGGACGTGAAGATCTCCCTGTCACTGATGGCACCCTCCTTTTATGGTCGTGGAGACAGGGAAAGGATGGAAGGTGCTAGGGAAGATGCCAGGGGGAAACACGGGGGTTATGATGACATGGACGACTTGTCCTTCGAGACCTCGGTGCGGTGTTTTGTCCCTTGATAGATGGGGGCTTGTGACAAGGAGAGGAAGGATGCCGAGTCAGAGATAATGCGGAAGCCCGGAGTTAAAGCGGCGTGAGGATGACAAAGATCAAGCTGGACTTGGACGGATTTACCCTGAAGGTGTGCCTCTTGGCTCCCACTGTATGGTTATCCTTGCTAGCCTTTGGGGGGAAGGCCAATTGTGAGCCAGAATATGTGCTCCGATGGGATAAGCTTCAGACAGCGGATGGACGTGCAATCAACAAGCAGTTACTGTGTTTCCTCTACCTGGATGATCAAGGGCAGTGCTGCAGGAAGATTGTGTTAGGTTGGCCTGACAGTACAGCCCCTGTGTGTTGGATGCAAATCGCCAATCCTGCAACTGCTGTCAAGGTCCATGGGGAGCTTCCCTGTGTTCTGAAGGCCACGGTGACAGCAAGCAACATCAATGATGTCAAGAGACCGTTTTCTCCTAGCTAAAGCATGCTCTACGTAGCCATGGCACTTTGAGCACAAAACACAAAAGGCATGGTAAAATAACTAGCAATTTTTATGGTCTATTTTTCTTTCTCTCTCACCCCCCCCCCCTACATACACACCACAATGGAGAAATTGGGGCATAACATTGATCATATTAATTGATTATGGCTATAAAAACAAAACATTCATCCGCGTTGAGGAAGGCTTCGCTGGTCATATTTTTTGTCACAATTCCGTTGATCGCATGCCAATTAGCACGCAAGTAAGTCCCACGAAGCCAATTTCACGGGAACGGGTCACATTTGTCCTTCCATATGACCAAAAACTCATTATAATCAAATCAACAACCAAATAGTTACATACGACAATAAAACGAAATTATCCTAATATCTTCACGCAACGATTGATATAATCAAAAATATGTACAAATCTTTATTGTTTCCAACGGTATTGGGTTGGCATAACAGGTCCGGACGCTTCGATGGTTCTCACAGCGGAGGGCCGAGTGAGGGAGGCGATGGGGACCGCAACTGTGATTGACGCAGAAGCAACAACGGCAACGACTGTGCCAGACATCATTCCCGTCCCGTACCATAGCCATAGCCTACCTCCTCCTCAGGTTGGCCGCTCTGAAACATGTGTTGTTCCTGGTGTGAGGAAAACCTTAGCAAGGGCAACGTGATGACATTTGTTGTCAAATGGAGCCAGCAAGATGCCTTGTATTGCACTCACCGGCGCAGGTGCAGGCATCCCTTGTCGCCATGCCGTGTCGAGCGCCAACATCTTGAGCACCAGGCAAAGCCGGTCGAGAGCCTGAATCATGGAGCAAAGTTGAGAGGCAAGGGATGAGAGGAGGAGGTGGGCGGGTGCAACATCAGACTCTCCAACGATTGGTGCAAATTGCCAATCTGCTAGTTGATGAAACCCTCAGATGGCAGGGAAGACGGACTGTTGAAGGATCAATGTCTCTAGGGGCGAGAACATTGAGCGATCGTGTGGATGGAAAAGAAGGCAACCAGGACAGAGCGCACCTGTGTACCAGGACAGAGTTCAGGTAGACACTGGGGCAAGAGGGGAGGGGTCCTCTGCAATAAAACGATGCAGAGGCCAAGGCTGGGTACATGGGCTGGTAATATCACAATGATGGGGAGTGAGTGTGACTGGGAAGGCTGGGCAATATGTCACGGGCCAACTGGGGCTGATATTGCGTAGCGCACAGGGCAAGGGGGTATGCACGACAACAGCTGGGTTAAACCGGAACTTGATCGTTTGGCCTGGTTATTTTGAAGTGGTGGGTTGAGGAGGTGGGAGAGAGAGTATGATTTTCATTTCATCATTTAGGGGCGTGATTTAACCCTTATATAACCGTGGCAAATTTTGGATCATGTTGGCTCAAGCTCGCTTGACGCGTGACACGCATAAAGCCACGCCACACGTCGTGAGCCAGCTACTAATCATTGCTTGGCATTCAACCGACGCCGCAACGTTGCCATGCGATGCCGTGCAGTTGTATTGTATTGAACTTTTTCCTTGCAAGTTCATTGCTGGTGCCAGACACTATGAAGTTGGCGGCGTCGCGTCGAAAATTGTCGACAAAGACAGCGGATGCCAATTTTGGCAGTCGGCCACATGTAAAACCAAGGAAAAACAAGCACCAAGCACCGACAAATATAGGACATGCTCTTCGAGGTAGGTAGGGAAGGCCTTCTGTAGCTCTGATTTAATTGCCGATTTATGCATCATGAAGATCTCTTCATGTAGATTCATATTGATGAATTGCTAGCTTTCGCCGTCGAAGTAGTCACTCCTCACAGTGGCGTCACATAGCACATCGATTGGGGGTACCTAACAGCAAGTGGAAATTACGTAGTTTTGTGGTTGGTGTGCGGTCTGTGGCATCTCTGGTTATTAAAAGGTTTAAAATCAAAAATAACTTTCTAGATGCAACTATCAGTTCACTTTGATAATTTTGTGGGCAACATAGTGTTCATGGGGTGCAGCAAAGCCATTCACTTAAAAATAAATGATTTTTAGAATTCTTGACCTTTTAGTAGTGATGAAGGTTGAAGCCTTACCTTAGAGACCTTGAATATTTTTTTAAATCATACAATGATACTATATGTCATTGGAACATGTTATTTGCATAATATGAGAGCATGACAGCTCAATATATTTTTTGCGTTAGCAAAAACTAGGTCAGACTAGGCTTGCACAAAACCTAACAAAAAAATAATGTTGTAAACCTAGAACCTAGGCTAGTTCATCTGTGGGTTTGCTGACCTAGAACATAGACAAAGTTATTTTGCAATATTTGGAAACCTAGACCTAGTCAGACTAGATCAACCTTGCACAAAACCTAACAAAAACTCAATTTGTAAACCTAGAACCTAGGCTAGTTCATCTGTGGATTTTCTGACCTAGAACATAGACTAAGTTTTTTGCAATATTTGGAAACCTAGACCTAGTTGCTAGGTCTGACCTAGTTCTAAGTCTACACCTGGGTTTAGGTCGATCCTGGGGCCCTACCTGGGCTTCTACCTGGGCTGGGGATTTTTGTGGGTTCTGATCAAAAAGTTCACCCAAAGCAACAAGTAGGCACGAACTGTGGAGGTGTCCAATATATATGTAGGTAGATACAATATTATAATCTGGTCGTGGGCCCCCGCACATTTCGTTCACCATCTGATTCCCCAAAATTACCAGCGACCAGTGCATATTTTCAGATCGGTTGATAAATAAACACCGGCTGAACTTAGCTCCTATAAGTGGTACCTATCGATCACGCTAACTGGTAGCTATCGATTGCACCAGACGATAACGATTCATTGGCTAGAGCAGCTGATAAACACCGCAAACATCGGAACAGAACTATCAGCCAGCGCAATGAGCACCTACTGAAGCGAGCGACAATTATTATTTATTTCATCCTATTCATTTTATTTGACCATTGATTTTCAATCGACTGCTATTTATTATGTTACATATTCTTGCTAATGTATTCCCCAGTCCCGCCAGCCGGTTGTCCGTTGTCCCCTCACCGCCCCTCCTCGCTCACTCGTACCCCTGCCCCCATCCTCAGCTAGGACATCTGTTGCTCTCTCATCCCTGCTCCCTCGTCGTCCCGTCCCCGGCCAACGCTCACGTTCCCTCTCAAGCACCCCCCCCCCCGTCCTCGGCTGAGACGTCCGTCGCTCGCTCACTCCTCTTGCCCTCAATCTCCACCTTGTTGCGCAGCAATCCCTCGTCCCGAGTCAACGTTCCCGTCTCCGTATTGCCGGCCTATTTTGTTGTGGGGGCAGAGACAACGATGCGCTTGAGCAATCGAAGGTAGGGTGGAGGGGCACATAAAAAATTCACCTACTGGTCCGCCGCTCACTCATACCCTTCCCCACGTCACCCGCTCTTCCCCCCCCTGCAACCCGATGATTCCACCCGGCTGGCCTGCCACACAAGGGGAGGGGGGGG
>JALLPA010002986.1:0-13763 GCA_036939895.1 Thalassiosira exigua | reverse complement strand
AACCCGGAAATACAACCCGAAATACAACAAATCTACCACATTGGAATGGATCTTATTGTACACCCTTACCGGATGGTAATACATACATAAGGTTAACAAATCGCCAACGAACGACGACGATGGTCGCCCCGCCGCATGCCCTGCTCCTCCTCGCGGCTTCGTCCTCGGCGTGGTCGCCCGTCGCTCCTCGCCGCCGATGCCGGCCGCGCTCAGCCCCGGCGGCGGGAAATTTCCCGCTGTCCTCGTCGTCGCGATCCCCGGAGCCTCAAATTCATTTAAGTCCGCCGCTCCCGCTGTCCTCGGCGTACGACCCGTCCCTCCCCCCGTCCCTCGTGGGCGAGGCCGTCCGGTCGGCCCTCCGCTCCGACCGGGGGATCTGCCTCGACTTCTCCGCGGACCGGTACGCCGCCGCCGCGGGGGGAGGCGGGGACGGCGGGCCGCCGAGGTCGGGATCGACGGCGAGCGGCGCCCGGCTCGTGAGCGTGGTGGGGGTGCGGGGGGAGGGCGCGACTCCGTTCGTGAACGCCAAGTTCAGCCGGTCGGTTCCGAGCGATGGGAGCGTCGTTAGCGGAGGGCGGCGGCGACTCTCGAAGACCACGGAGCTGATGCGTATGGGTCACGCGTTCGAGACGGCCTACCTCACGCCCAAGGGAAGGATCGTCGACCGTCTGCTGGTCCTGGCCTTCTCCCCTGGCAACGGAGAAGCGGACGAGGGGGTGGACGACGCGTTGTTGATCGCGTCCCCTGGGAACTCCGGTCCGAACCTCCACGACGACCTCGACCGCTTCGTCTTCCCCATGGATCGGGTGGCGCTCTCCCGCTGCGTGGACGCGGACACGACGGTGATCACTCTCGCGTGCTCCTCGCTGCGGGACGCGCGGACGTCGTTCGATCGAAACGTACGGAATCTGCTGTTGGATGGCGATTCCATCTCTGGAGACTTCTCCTATCCTGATGAGGGAGTGTGCCACCACTACCGCGTGTCCGGGAGCTCGCCCGAGTCCCACGCCGACGTCTATCTTGTGCAGCACACGTTCTTACCTCCGGAGATATGCCGAGGGTACACCCTCGTCTTCCGGGAGAGTCCAAGCTCGACCGGTGCGTCCCTCTCAGGCCGGATATGGGACAACCTCGTCGATGAGCGCAACGATCGCGGTCCCGTTGGTGTGGGATCACGGGAGTACGAGACCCTGAGGATTGAGGCGGGGTCGCCAGGGTACGGGTCAGAGATGACCGGGGACGGGCCGAAGAAAGGCAAGGGGAGTTACAACGATGGCGATCAGTTCTACGCTAAGTCGAACCCTCTCGAGCTTCACTTGCAACGTATTTTCGATACGGAGAAGGGATGCTATCAAGGGCAAGAGGGAGTGGCGTCGATGCTGAAGAATCCCAAAGGACCACCACGGCAGTTGTACCAAGCAGTGTTCTATGATTCCGAAAACGATTTCGGCGGTGGCGCTGACGGCCTGGGGATGGTTAGCATCGACACCGATGAACTGCGGGAGTTTCATCAGATGAAGAAGCAAACGAGCTTACCAAACGAGACGCGGCAACCCCTTCCTGGGGACAGCATCTTCGTTCTAGGTTCCAACGAATCAATTCAGGTTGGGACGATCAGTGAGTTACAGCTCAGCCCATACTCCTTTTCTCGACGGAACATTGGCACTTTGATGCCTACGTAAAATGTCTGTCCTCGTGGAAGCGGTGTTCATTTGAAGTCAACAGTGCCAGTGCACACCACAAGGCTCTTGTTGGTTCCGGTCTGTCTATTTCAGTGTCGTCAATTGAAAGGAAACGAGTAGCAGGAAGGCGACATTCTATTATGGTGACGGCCCCTTTACTTTGTGTGCGTGACTTTATTCAGGGTCAGCCATGGCCGGCCGCGCAGAGAGTTGCCTGCTCCCTGTCGGCTCGGGCTATTCCTTCTCAATTCTATCACCCTTGGAAGAGCCAACCTCAGCCTTGCCGTTCGCCATGTTTTTTTTTCGCTCATCTCTCAGCGAGCGTAGCAGAGCCGAACGGGACCGGCGAAGCTAAAACTTTGGGATTAGCGTTGGTAAAGCGGCCCGGGTCCATCCTAAACGCCATCCGAGACCAAGACCTCGAACTTCCGCGGTGGTGGGAAGACCCCGAGGAGGATGAGAGGGGTGGCGGAGGCAGAGGAGGCCCCGCCATGGGCCCATCCGACGAGAAGGGGGGCAGCGGCATCATCCAACCTCCTCCTCTTGACCCCCTGCACAACCTTGAGATCGTCGTGGGTGGGACGTATACAGTGGGGAGACTGATATCGGTGCCAAGCCGGAGGCCGCGAGGCGGGGAGGACATTGTTCCCCTTCTCGACTATGAGCGGAGAGGCGAGGTTGTGGATGCAAAGGATAAAGCACCAGCGTATTTCCAGTACGAGTTCCCGGACGGCGATGGCAAGAACACCAACGCGGAAGTTGTTGCGAATACACAGGCCATGGCATTGGATTCTCTGCCTCTTACTAAGGTGGATGAAGAAAGCGATGTGACTGATCAGGACGATCGAATAACTGACGACCTTTTGGCCAAAGCAGAAGAAGAGGCAGCCAAAGCTGCAGCCGAGGCGGAGGCCGCTGCAGCAGAGGCGAAGCGAAAGGCTGACAAGATGGAGCTATGTGAGCACCTTTGTTGGGCACAATGTCTTGTCAGATTCATTTACTGACACTTTACTTACCAATTGCCAATTTTTTATCCTGCATGTAAAACTGGTCCAGTAAAAGCAAGGGCCGAGGCAGCTATGGCGGCGCGGCGCAAAAAGAGGCAATCGAATTGAAGTTCCGGCCCCCATCTCATCAAAAGAAATTTACTAGAAGGAATCAACTTGTGGTCCCCTTAGCACAGCACCCGTTGCCATCATGATGGCCTACTGATTGTCTCCATGGTTTCCTTTGCTATCCTGGAAGATGGGCGTTTCTCACTAAAAAGAGAGCTAAATAAAAAAATGACTAAAACCTGTGGCTGTGGCTGAGGCTGAGGCTGGAAGATGCGCGTTTCACACTAGAGAAAGAGAGCAAAATAAAAATAATTTTACTGTTCTGATAAAAAGTAGACATAAATGTGAATTTATTTAGATAATTTCGCTAATTTTTCTGAAAGTGGAAACGAAAAAGTGGGAGTAGAAAACAAAAGTGGGAATAATTCAAAAGTGGAAGTAAAAAAGTGGGTAATAAGTCAAAAGTAGGAATAGAAAAGTGGGTAATAGAAATGAAAGGTGGGAAATAGAAGATAAAAAGTGGAAATGGAAAATTGTAGCGCATTCGCCCGGCCGATTGGCCGACTCCATACCGACCCGGTGCAACTTGCTGGTACGATATTGTAGTAGCGAACGGAGCGGCCGCAGGAGTTGTCCACCGGGTGGTGATATGGGAGATGAGGAGGCGACGGACAGAAGGTGAAAGATCGCCGCGCACTGAGCGGGATCAACGCGCGGAGATCGTGTGCACCGTCGGAGAGGCAGATGCGCTTCCGCCCGCTCCTCATTCTTCTTGGTCTCCTTTGCTCGACGTGACTGAGGCCGGCCAAGCCGAGCTCGGAACAGTAGCAGCAATAGATTTTGGTCCCGCTCCCCACCCTTTATCCAAATGGGTTTCAGAGTCCCACACTCGCCGAATTGATGGCAATCCGGGACTGGGGACGGGGCCAGCCCAAGCTAAGAGTTGGCTTGGTCCGATTTCGGCAGCCCAGATTTAGACTTAGAGGAATGTGCCCCTTGGACACGACGAGAGAGACAGAGGCAGCAACTGAGGTCTAGTGTTTGCACTCGATCGGACTGCGCTTGCGTCGTTCGTCCCCTCTTCGAAACCTTCCTCCCGAAACGCTTCCTCCGACGAAGCTCGGGTCGAGACATCGCTGGAGATATCGCAAAAACACTAACAGTTCACAGCAATCATATTTTGCTAAATAGTATATCGTTTCGCCCGCGAAGGCTTCTCCCGGTTCTCAACACGTCATCATTTTCCAAATATGACGTAGGAATCACATACATTATTGGGACTTGCCCGCTCCGACTCTCGACACGTCAAGTGGGTCTTGGTTCGCCTTCCCGCCAATTTGTCGGAAAAACGAGCGATTAGATGAGAGGAGCTAGCTAGCGAGCTCCGATGGTCGGCGATCATTATTTTCGCTCGCGAAGGTTCGCGGTCGGATAGGATCTCGACACGTCACCTTCGATAGAACTCGAACGATCTCCCCTAAAATCTCTCGAGCGAGGCAAACAATACGATAATATGCACACGGCGTTCGGCAAACGACGTCACAAGCGCGCGTCCTCCAGTGTCACGAACTTGGTTCTTTTTTGGCGATATTTTATCATGTAAAGATTCCATGTATTACCGATGACTATTTCGATGTAATTCGCCGAAACGAAAAGCGTTCTCATCCACTCCGCTCCGATCCGCCCCACGAAACGGATCGCTACCGTACCCTCGACCATGGCGGCGGCCCCACGTAGGTAGCCGCGGCGGCGGGCGGCGCAGCGCGGCGGAGACGGGCTCACAAACAAAACAAATGCGCGAACGCTCCGTCGGAACGCCGAACCGCGACCGACGCACCATGCCTCGCTCCGCCGCGAAGCGACCGAGGAGGAGGGTCGCCTCCTCCTCGGGCGGCGCCGCTTGGGTCCTCCTCTCGCTCCTCGCCGCGTTCCCGAGCGCCGCTTTGGCCTTCGCCCCCCCGCGCCCGAGCCCGCGCCACGCCGCTCCTCGGACGGCGGTCGCTCCTGCGACGACGACGACGCTCCGCTCGACGACGGAGGACGAGGTCGCCGCCGCCGTCGCTGACTCGACCGCGACGAGCGGCGCGTCGACGACGACCGAGGAGGAGGCGACGAAGAACGGATGGACGATCGGATCGAAGTCGCGGACGGCGGGGGAGGCGGCGCGGAAGCGGAAGGTCGCCGAGGTGAGGACGGGAGCGTATAGTTCGCCTTCGTTCGCGGTCGGAATTTTCCCCCCGCGCGCATCGACTGACGCTCGACTTTCTCGCCCGCGCAGGAAGCTTTGAACAAATTGCTGGAACGGCAACAGCGCGACGTGCGACAGACGCTGGACCTCCTCGCCGACCTGGAGCGAGAGTTCGACCGAAAGCAGCACGAAGAGGGGAGCGCGGTCTTCGACGAGGAATTCGACGTCGCCTCGTTCCTCGCGGGGGGAAGTTCCATGATGACGGCGTCCGTCGCCGCGGGAGCCGACTACGGCTTCGCCTCGCGATCGCAGGGCTGTCCTCCCTCCCACCTGCGGGGAGACCTGGGCGACGCGCGGTTCGAAGGGTACGGTCCCCCCGGCAACGTCCTCTCCTTGGGCTCGCAGCAGTTCGTTCGGAATTTGCGCGCCATGATCGGAGAATATCGCGACGAGGAGGAGGGCGGTCGTGCCCTGACTTCCGAGCAGCGGGAACGGCAATCCAAATTGAAGGAATTGACGTTGGACAGCGACGCCATCTGGGCGCGAGAACGGAAGCGAGGCGCCATCGTCGCCCCGTGGATCATCAAAGTCCCGTACTTCGCGCTGTGCTACCTGCTCGACGGGGTGTTCGAAGGACGCGATCCCTTCGGCAGGTTCTTCTTGTTGGAGACCGTGGCGCGCATGCCGTACTTCAGCTACATCTCCATGCTGCACTTGTACGAGACGTTGGGATTTTGGAGGAGGAGCGCGGACGTCAAGCGGATTCACTTCGCCGAGGAGTGGAACGAGGTACGATGCGTCCGTGCGTGCGTCGCGCGAAAGTGCGTTCGTCGAACATTCGACCCCCCCGTGGCGTTCTCACACACCGCGATGCCGACCCCCGTCCCTCCCTGCGACGCCGTGCGCCGCCGGCCGCCGCCGCAACACAGTTTCACCACCTCCTCATCATGGAGAGCTTGGGGGGAGATCAATCGTACTGGGTACGGTTCCTCGCGCAGCACTCGGCCTTGGCCTACTACGTCGCCCTCTGCGTCTTGTGGATGATGTCGCCCAGGTGAGTTTTTTCGTCGTCCCGAGGGAGGGCCGATAGATGGCCTCTGCGGCCTTCGGGCCGGAGCGAGCTTCGGATCGCTCTCGCGGGGGTCCGGGCTTGGACTCTCGGGCTTCGGTCTCTCTCCGTCTCTCGGTCGGGCTCGGGCTCGGGCTCGGGCTCGGGCTCGTCGGATTCGGGGTCGGCCCCCTCGCTCGGACTTTGGCTCGGACGTGGGGTCAGGCTCTCACTTTGATAGGGACTCTGTGTCTGGCTGGGGCTGGGGCTGGGGCTGAGGGCCATTGGCTTCGGCTCGAGCTTCGGCTCAGGCTCGTGCTCCGTCTTCGTCTCTGGGCCGGGCTCGGGCTCCTCAGATTCGGGCTCGGACCCCTCGCTCGGGATTTGGCTCGGGCGTGGGCTCGGGCTCGGACTTCGATTGGGACCTTTGGCTCGGGTTGGCGGCGGCTTGAGCTGGAGCTGGGGCTGGGGCCGGGGATGGGGGCCTCTGGCTTCGGCTCAAGCTTTTGCTCGGGGGCTGGCTTAGGCTCAGGCTTTGGCTCATTCCCTGGGTCGGGCTCGGGCTCAGGATCAGGCTCTAACTCCGGGTTGAATTCCGGCTTGGATTCCGGCTCAGACCACTGTCTCAGGCTTTGGCTCGGGCGCGGACTCGGGCTCTGACTTCGATTGGGACCTTTGGCTCGGGTCGGCGGCGGCTTGAGCTGGGGCTGGGGGCCTCTGGCTTCGGCGCTCGGGTTGGGCTTAGACTCAGGCTTTGGCTCCATCTCTGGGCCAGGCTCTGGCTCCTTGGATTCAGGCTCAGACCCCTGTCTCAGGCTTTGGCTCGAACGTGGACTCGAGCTCTGACTTTGATTGGGGCCCTTGGTTCCGTCTGAGACTCGAGGACTCGGGCTCAGACGCGCTGGCTCAGGCTCTGTCTCTGGATAAGGCGAGGGCTTCGGCCTATGGCTCTGGCTCGGCCATGGGCTTGGGCGGTTCTAGCTTCGGCTCATTCTTGGGCTCTACCTCTGGCTCTGGTCCATGGCTTGATTTGACTCCTGTCAGAAGGGACTTGGACTCGGCTTGGACTGGTTCTCGGTTGGGTCTCTGGTCCTTTCCAGCTCTGTCCTGTGGCTGTCGCGTGGGCATTGTGCTCTTTTGTTCTAGCTCTAGCCCTCGATCTCGATTTGCGCTCATCCCCTCTTTTTCTCTCTGCATCTGCCAAACGAACCACCTCAGCCTGAGCTACAAGTTCTCGGAGATGCTCGAGACCCACGCGGTGGACACCTACGGCCAGTTCGTGGACGAGAACGAGGAGAAGCTGCGCCAACTGCCCCCCTCACTCGCGGCCGTGGAGTACTACACCGTCGGCGTGACCGATCCCATGTTCGGCGAATATCAGACGGCCAGCGTGTCCAATCCCCACCGGGACGGCGTGCGTCGGCCCGGCACCGACATGCGATCCCTCTACGACGTCTTCGTCGCGATACGGAACGACGAGGGAGATCACGTCCAGACGATGGAGAGCTGCCTCGACCCCGACGTGGCCACTTTGTCCCCCGGCCTCGAGGGCCGAGTCCTCACGGGCGTGGCCCTCGCGGCGGGCGCGAACTTGCTCTTGGGGGGCGGGGGCCAGATGGCCGTGGACGGCCTGAACGAGCTCAGCGAGGCGCTGGCCAACGGAGGCGCGGAGGGATTGGGCGACGCCGCGGACGGCGTGACGGATTCGTTGGATTCCATCCTCTCGTCGGAGGGCGCGGCGAGCGGCGCGCTCAACGCCCTGGCGGGGAGACTCGCGGGGATGGCGAACGGGTTGCAGGTGAGAGGAGTTGCGACGGGGTGCCATTTGCGGCGGGGGTTCGGTTTTCGGGAAACGGCACGTGTTGGAATCGTCGGCGACGGGCGTTTCTCCTCATGTTGTCGGGCGGTCCCTGTCTAACTTACCAGCTACCGCTCGCCTTCCTTCGTCCTCTCGCAATCGCAGGCGATCATCGGCACGGACGCGGAGATCGACGACGACGTCGCCGGCTCTGCGCTGGAAGACATCGCGGCGAGCGGGGTGGACGGGTTCGAGATGGAAGCCTTCTTCGAGGTTGTGAGGAGCGTCTTGGTGGGAATCTTGGAGTTGATCGGATTGGGACTTTGAGATCGCCTTGAGGCACGTCGTTGACATAGGTTGGGAGCGGTGCATAAGGGCAGTTAGGGTGGGTCGCTGTGTTCCGTGTACAGAAAGCCGATAACGAAAACATCACTTTGTTTTGCACATCATTGGAATTGGATGTCTGGAACGAAGCTCTTCAGGGTAGTTAGTCCTCATATGTACAAAACTCCATGGATTTCAATGGATGCAGTATTTCGTCGTTTACTGGGATGTGCGCTTGGTTTTTTGTCAACCTCAGAGTTCCAGGATGGCATCCGCACCCACTCGAGTACGATTTTAACTTTTCACAACAAAGGTTCTAGGATAACAAAACTCATCTGGACACAATATGGTTTGAAGCTTATTTGAAACAATTTCAGTTAATCCGGCTTCATACTACTGGTTTGTACATAAAGTTAGCTTGAAACCCCCACGTTCTCCAAGCATTGTTGAACCGGGTTGGATTCATACCTTCTTGGAACCCCCGCTTCATTAATCCCGACCTCTTGCACACATTTACTGCTCGCTCGTTACCAGATCGATCATGGGCAATTGTTGCTGCATAAACAGTAGTCCTTCCTTTAAACCGTTGGTCACTCTTAGAGGATGGAGGCTGCAATGCAATTTGTTTCCCCCGACTCCATGCCGCCAATTTTGCACGGTATCCCCGATCCAAAATGTTAAGAAACGCCACCACCTTACCAGACACAAGATCCTTCATTTGAAACTCCTCCTGATCTTTCAGATATCCTGCCTTCTGATTATAAGCGGAATCACTAACACCGCCACCCCAGAAGTCATCATTGCCCAACCAGCCACACATTTGAC
Organism: Thalassiosira exigua; assembly: GCA_036939895.1. Classification (NCBI taxonomy): domain Eukaryota; phylum Bacillariophyta; class Thalassiosirophyceae; order Thalassiosirales; family Thalassiosiraceae; genus Thalassiosira; species Thalassiosira exigua. Next base: position 4,843 of record JALLPA010002986.1, on the reverse strand, counting down.
AAAAGATGCCAGCCTTGAAACAATTCTCCGAGTAATATTCGCTGTAAGTCAATCTCTGCAAGCTTGCATCACTGAAAGCAGGGGTTGATACGTTCGTCATGTCCCACATGATGGGCCTTTGACCGTCGTACCTGCTCCACTTATCTTTCTTCCTAAGTGCTGCATCTTCCTCAAACGAAGCAAATCTAGGCCAGCTTTTTAGGGCTGCCATTTCAAGCGACGCCTTCTGATCTTTGATCTGATTGATAACCATACGACGTATGCCCCATGCGTGCTCCATATCCATTAGTCTCCTTGCAGTCTGACCAAATTTCCATTCAAAGTATAGAAACCACTCCTCAAACCAAGTCAGACATGATCGTCTCTCCCGTACCTTCTCATAATCGCCATTGCAGATTGTCAAAATGTATGCAATCATTGTATCTGAACCATCAAATCCTGTCCGTCGTTTCACTTCGCCCCCGAGCATATCCGGAAACACCTTTGGTTGATGGAAAACGCTCATGTCCTTTTGATTTGGTTTTCTGCTGTCGGTGGTAGGTGTGATAATCTTGCTGAAACCAAAAGGGCTCACTGTCCGGCCTCCTCTATCACAATGATCTGGACTTTTCATCTTAGACGGTGAAAGTCCCGCAACCTTCAGCACAGACGGGCAAGAAGTCTTGTCCTTCTCAAGAGAGTTGCATTCAATGACCTGTTGTGCTAAAAGTCTTGCCTCTGCTGCCTCACGTTCCGCCGAACCAGGCATAGACTCATCAATGGTCCTACGAAGCTCCTCAAGATGTTTTCGTGCAATACGATCTCGGCCGACACCTTTGCTACCACCAGAAGGGTTTTCATTGGAGCCTGACCCAGAAGCGGTGATGACTCTAAATTCGAATTTCTGCTTCAGCTCTCTGTTGTTGTGTGTGAACGTCACGGTTTTGTTCAATGTATCTGTCCTGTGATTGCTACAAACTCTCCAGCTTTTCTGGGTTTCTCCTCCTTTTCCTACTCGACGCATCATCTCATCATGCAAGAACATTTTCGCAGCATGATTCTCTTTGGCTTCCTTTCTTGCATTCACTTGTGGAGTCTTTGGGAATGCAGGAAGGCGGAAAAATGAGAGATGAGGGGATTCTTTTGAATTGGTCTCACATTTGATGCAAACGTGTCCTTTCCAAGAGCTCTTCCCACTCTTCCTCTTCTTCTTGGGAGGCATGTTGTTATCACCTCCAGTACTTGCTGATGGTGGATCACCGTCCGCTGCCTCATCATTTGCTTCGCACAAGTGAGAATGATCAAAAGGTGGAAGATTTGGCACTTCAATGTCCCTTTCCGTTGCATCCGATCGTTTCCTTTTCGAAGCAAGAGATAGATCATTTAGTTGTTTTGCAGTGACCCGTGTCCTCCTTTGTCTGGCTTCCTTCAATAGGATCCCGTATTCAGTTTTCTTTTGATGGACAAGATCAACATATTCATCAACATCGTGACTCCTCATTTGATTCTTACGGCGGCGATTCAATAGTTTGAAACCAATATAATCTGATCCAGCCAAATCGAAGCCCATTGCCTTAAGAGCAACTCCCACTGTCACATAGTCAGGTTCAAAGAGAGGAGCCGTTTCGGTTGGAGTAGTGTCTGACTTGACCTTTGTCTTCTTCAAAGACAGCTTCGCTTTGTACTCAGGTGAATCAAAACACATCACAGAAGTGATCGGACCGATCTCGTCCTCTTTGGGGGGGGCATTTGGACGATTCCACTCTTTCATTCGCTGAGTGCCGGTTCGATAAGTCAGAAAGCATGTCAAATATACTGAGTTCAGACATATCCTCACCCAAAACTGATGGCTCCTTGCTAATCTTCATTAACTCGCTGATGCTTTCCTTCATTGATATGAGTTCCGGCTCACTCCAAGCAGATTCTTCAAAGTCAGTTGAGGTTACACGCGATGACAGCTCCAAAAGTAAATGTTCAGCAAGGTCCTCGGCCAACAGGATGGTAAGCAAAAATGCCCTGGGAAAGACATGAACGCAGGCACTGCCTACGATTTGTTTGGAGTCATGTTTATCCCCACCACTCATGCACTCACATGACGATGCAAGTAGTTTGTCCATTGTCAGAACGGTGTCCCCAGATTAGACCTCTTTCTTCATGGATGCCGGGATAGGAGGAGAAAGATGGATTCCGACATCGTTGCCACAGAGAATCAAGGTTGCAGTTTGAGAATCAAGAGAACAAGTTCGAGCATCGTACGCATGACGCAGTATTCGCCTTAGAAGCCGGTATCCATGGTCGGTCCAACATTTCTCTGCAAACTTGATGTAGATCTCAGGGACGGCATCAAACACATCAGCGTGTTTCTCCGCAAATGGACTCTTATCATGACGGCCCAGATCAAATCTCACAAATGATGCAAACAGTTCCAAAGTCTGGGACAACAACTCATTCGTTATTGACGGATTGGTTATGAATGATCCACCAAGACTAAAATCAATGTCACATATTGGTTCCCAATGCTCGCCCGTGACGATCGCAGATGGTGCATAAACTGGAAAGTCAGCCTTGCCTGCCAGTTCCTTCAACTCCCGATGCAAATGGTGGGCATTCCATGCTTCCTCTACTTCGTCAGTTGAGAGAGAGTCGACGCCATCAAAAGCAAACTTGGTTTGTAACTCATTTCTCATTTCAGTAACAGTCAAGTCGTTGTCCATATTTTCTTTTGGAAGGAGACGCTCGACAGTGAAACAAGAGATACACAGAGATTTCTTGGTGAGTTTGCCGTCGTCATTGTCCTTGATGTTCTCCGTGCACATCTTGCAAATCATATCGCCGCATGAGTGGCAATGACTGTGCTGGAACGGAGCCAGGAAGTCATGGCCAGCGTGTCCATTTGTTGGTCCTTTGCATCGCATTATCTTCACAGCATCGTTGTCCAAGATTGTGGTGGAGGGAGAGGCAAACTCTTTCAGGTAAACATTCAAATTCGTTGGAGGAGAACCACTGACATACGTCCAACCCTGGTTGCGAGTCACATCCAACCCATTGCAATAAGGATTCTCTGTCCTCCAGGTATTGGTCGGTTCAAAGATGATGGCATCAACCAAAGTGTTAATGACGGCCTGAGAAAATCTGGTCCACACTGGGGCACGAGATGAAGGTTGCTTGCATTGGGCAACGGCCCAAGCAACCATGTCTTGGTAAATCTGTTCTTCACTGGCACGGTGTGCTTTTGCAATGCATTCTAGCTTTTCAGAAACCTTTCCAATGTTCAGTCCTGGAACGCCACCAGGCATAGCATCCGAATCCATAATCGCGGCCAGGAGTACGCGTAGCCTTCTTGATTTGAACCCCTCAAATACAGGAAGTTCAGCCGAGATCAACTCTACTTTGTTCTGGCGCTCTGGTAACAGGTCACCACGGACACTTCCCAATATTGACTTGGATGTACTCGTGATCGTCACAAGCCCCCTGCTAAAATTTTTGATGACCAAACAGTCATCCCCGTTTTGAACATTGTAGTCAACATCAGTTGACATGACAAAGTCCACTGATCCATCCACAAACATTTGATTGATCAAGCTATCAGCCTGAAAGTTCGCGCGCCTTACAGAATGAACAGTTCCTCCGGACGTGTTGATATCTTGTGCCGAAATACTTTGCAATGCCTCCTGAAGCAGGACAGCAAAGTTGGTGGGGACAATTTTCTTGGCCTGACTCTCCGCTGTCTTGATTGCTTTGGACAAAGATCTTCGGCTCTCATTCATTTTATTTCGTTCATCTAGAGAAAGGGAATCATTTTCCATGGTTTTGTTGAGAGTCCGTAGTTCGTGCCGTTTGGAAATTGCTTTGCACTTGCTCTTTTCACGGCTGGCAATGTGTTGAATGGTTGACTGTTTCGCTCCGGGAGTATCTCCATCAACAATGGGGAACACTTCAAACCCATGCTGTGCCCATTCATCAATAAAGTTTGCTGTAGCTGCCACTGGATCAACTTTCTTTCGACCAATGAGGTATATGAGGTTGTTGCAATCTACTGCAATGGCTGGACGACGCCTTCTATGTCTGTCTGGCGGTAGTGACTGCACTATCTTGAGGCCGTATTCATAGAGATCAGACTTTGCTAGCTGCTCAAGCCGATACAAAACCGACTTCCCATAGTTCCCGCCCATGTTGAAAACAAGGTAAAATGTATCCCTCCCCGATGCGGCCGTAGATTAAAGCAAGGTAAAATGTATCCCGCCGATGATCGAAGCAAGGTATAATGTATCCCTCCCCGACGCGGCCGATGATCGAAGCAAGGTAGAATGTATCCCTCCCCTACGAGGCCGACGATCGAAGCAAGGTAGAATGTATTCCTCCCCTACGAGGCCGATGATCGAAGCAAGGTAGAATGTGTGCCTCCCCGACGCGGCCGATGATCGAAGCAAAGTAGAATGTATCTCTCCCCAACGCAACCGTAGATCGAAGCAAGGTAGAATGTTTCCCTCCCCGACGCGGCGGATGATCGAATCAAGGTAAAATGAACCCCCCCCCCCCCCCGACGCTGTCATAGATCGAATCAAGGTAGATTATATTCCCTCACACGGCGCGGCCGATGATCGAAGCAATCCCCCCCGGCAGATGATCTCTCAATTTCCAGCTGGAGTAAATTTTTGCGAGAGCTTCCGCACTGCCCTCAAAATGACAAATGAGTCTGCAACAGCCGAGTCTTCCCACCCCCCCCCAACCGCCTCTTCCACCGGCGGCAGCGCTGCAATCGAGGGAGATTGGTAGAAGACAGAGTGAGATGGGATGGGAAAAGGAGAGCATACCCTATCCCCCCGGCAACAGACGACACGCCGCCGAGGTACCTCTCGTCAGC
>JALLPA010002965.1:0-10090 GCA_036939895.1 Thalassiosira exigua | reverse complement strand
CTAACATATCTAACTAACTAAAGGGAGTGAGCCCTACCTCCGCTGGAGTCCGAACCAGCACTTTTCAATAATCTCAGCACTTTTGAAACAGGCCTAAGGGATTATGTTTGATTGAAAAGTGCTGCCGCCATAGCACTTTTCATTATAAATATTTCAACTATTTTTCTCTGAAACAAGAAAATACCATCATTTTAATCTCTGATTACCACAACCCTATTCCCTTCTAACGTGTGTGCACACCATATTTGGTGCATGAATGAAAATAGAATCCCTTCGGATTTTCGACGAATTTCAATGACCCTTGAGAACTCATATAGAAATCATTCATTCATGTTGTGCCGTCTGTGACCACAGCGTACATAGCCGTATGCAGGAATATGTACCTTGATATGCATCTTTGATTGATCTTTGATTTGGTGCTCGCTAATGATCTCAAGCTTCCAAGTTATGTAAATACCTAGCTACGAAGGAATGCGTGGAATTAGATCCGAGCAGTGCACGATACAAAAATGCGAATGCGGTCATTGAATCTTGCGAATCTTTGAGGTCATCGATACTCGAAGAACAATCAACAATCGTAGAAGATCCATCATAGTCGTGCAGGCACATACTGGGTGCACACGCAAACACTTTGACACAAGGTTTTCAATCCCAGCACTTTTTAATCCCAGAACTTTCCAATCCTAGCACTTTCCAATCACAGCACTTGTGAAAATGGAACAATAATTAGAAATGATAAAATTAATAGCAAATGCGTAGGTTTTCAATTTCCTCAAAACAAGAAAAATAATGAAAAGAGATTGAAAAGTGCTGGATACTCAGTACTTTTCATTTTATTGAAAAAGTGCTGGGATTGGAAAGTGCTGAAAAGTGCTGGTTCTCAAAAGTGCTAACTACAGCGTTATATGAAAGCTGCCAATGCATTCATCACCCCTTGCGGCACTAACATATTGTCTCTGGCGTTCACGACGTGTGGATTCGAACAATCACCATCAGGATACAAATATGTAGAAGTTCTGCTCAGCTTATTCTGACAAAGGAACATAATCATGCTCCCACTGATGGTTGGCATCGATTATGACAAGAAGAGCAGTGGGGAGGAGTCATAGTCATTGCTACGGCTTCGTTGTCGGATCAGCGGAGGGTTGTCCATAGTTATGGTTTGAAAACCTCAACAAACAGTAAAACTATAGGTCATGAATAATTTGTGAAATCATGTAGATAGAGGGAATGGCCATTATCAGCCGCACCAACGCTGACTTCATGCCGGAATTGACCTGCAACATCTGTATCCCTAAAATTACCAGTTGTCATATCTATGCACCGCTAAAATCAATAACTAAATACCGGTTTAATACCAGTTAATTCTATCACCAGAGATCGTACATAAAACATTACTGGTCGCCGGTATCAATTTTTCCGGTACAATCAATATTGATTTTCCGACATGACTGGTAAGGCGGGGACAACTTAATCATAATGTTACTATATATACCCCCCCCCCCCATTTCGACCCGTTTTTTGGGGGTTTAGATCCCCCGCTGAGGTTTCATCCCCCGCTGCGTGCAAAGCTAGTACAAACACGGGACATGACTGGTCCAGTGGTGGTCTGACATTACTGACGTCATATAAACTCGCCAGATGGTTGCCGTTACATCGCCAACAGAGATGCGTCCACCACGTACGTAGTTACTGTACATACGTCCCATACTATCTTCAGCGAAGGGGGGAAAAATGTGGGGGAGCGATTTAGGTACCCCCCCCACCCCCCTCAGCGGGTGTACTTATATAGTAACATTATGATTAAGTTGTGACCGCCTAACATGTGTTTGGCAGCAGCAGAAATCTGGTTGTTGGATCCAACAAATGCAACCATCATGTTGCATGGTATCTGCCAGTCAGGTCACATCAGTTATAGCTTCATTCTCTTCAAACATTGGAGGCCCCAGTGATCATTGTACTGTGAAAACCACTCTCTCCTTCAATATCAAGCAACAGTCTCAGTTCAATTGGAACATTCCTTTGAGGTCTCAACATCAAGCGACTGACAATGCCAATTCTCACCATTGGACACCTTCAGCGCCTACTCTTCTTCCTCCACAGTCTCCTGCACCTATGGTATACAGATTGATATTTTGATTGTCCCGCCATACTCTTGTACTCTGCAGAGGAAGTCAGACTTGCAATGCTGGGCCACTGACATCATGATGATTCAGGAGAGATTTCATATTCACCAAATAACTTCTGCATCTACCAGCATTTCTGCTGTGATGCATCATCCTACATCACTACAACTTGATACTAATCATTCTTGGATACTTCCCTGGCATCTACCCTTGATGCTGACTACTATGCTCTTGGGTGCACCTTGTTCAAGGGGGGCATTCAATGTACCATGGCACAAGCTGACACCAGACTTAGCAAATCAAGGCACTCCTCGTGGGCTTACCGTGGTCATATTCCAAGGTCACCAAGTATCTTCGTATACTCCTTCATAAGTATCCAAGTTGGCAACTGCAGTCAGATCTAAGGTCACCGCAACAGTCAAAACTACTTTAGCCTCACCCCTGTGGTTGACTCATCCACTTCTGATCAATCTTCTACCTTCACTGCAAGTCACCCACAGCATCAAACTTACTTGACAACAGTTTCAGATGCAAGCTATTGTCATAGGGCTTGACAACAATCGTCCTTGATCCTTCTACTCCCATGTACATGTCGAGACAGATTGAGCAGGGTATTCCACCTTTGGTAACTTTTGGTGTAAACGTGGCCCTTAACTCTGTCAACCCTACCAATAGGCATCCCATTGACATCAGTTTTGACCCAGAATCAACAAGTCTTGGGATTGGTGACCATGTCACCAGGAGGGATATTTTTTCCTGTTCAGAACACGCTACGTATATTTTGGGCACTTCGATATTTACCTAGTAAAATAACTAGCGAAAAATATTGACTATCTTCACACCTCGCGTTCGACACGAGAGGTCGCCACCACTATAAATACATGGCATATGCACATTCCTCACTTCTTGAGCATCACCACAAGCTAAAAATATGCACAGAAGTACCCACAATACCAGGGTAAGCTCTTTTTTCAATAGTGCAGCACACAGAACCAGGGCAAACTGTCCTGGTGTACTTCATTTCCTTCTCCACTTCTGAAAAGTTTGCTATTGCTAAAGGTTATCGCCGTGCTGAGGGTACATATGTTCCTCTCTTCAAACTAACTGTCCTACTTGACACTAGAACCTAAGCACAAAGTCAGGGGTAGCCACTCCTTTTTATTTTCATTTCCTTCTAATTTTTTTCTTGACCTTCAGACACGTGAGCTTGAACCAGAGCCGCTCCACATCCCGAACTTAAGTCAGAGCGGAGGCCAGGGCTTGAACCGAAACTAAAGTCAGAGTCAATGATACACCTGAGTCAGAGCTAACGTCAAAGAAAACTCAAAGCTAGAGCCATAGCCAAACCAGACAGAACTCAATAATGATCCCGGTCAATCTTTTTGGTCATCCCCCCCTTTGCATCGTGATCTTCTTCTCCATTTGAATTACCCTTCTATCATTCTATCCTCCTGGCTCCCATATCCTCCGTCACCCCTGTCCCGTCTTTGACCTCATTTATTGGTCAGTGGGCATGACATTGAGTGACCTTTTTTCTCTCGACGAGCATCTGTTGCTATGGGGAGACCCAAGCGTTCTCAAAGCTGGTCCCAGGAAATATCAGAGCTATGAGTTTGATGGTTCTTTGACGGCACGGAGAGTCCGGAGGCACGCTGAAGACGGGAGGTAAATGCGAACCGAACAAATCATATCGTCTGTTTCTTGGTAACAGCCTATTGTAGAGAAGGATTTAAAGTTTGCTAGCTGAAGTTGTTGATGGAATGGTTTCAAATTACGATACCTTTGGGTGACTAGAGTTAACTAGTCGGGGGGTTTGAATTGACGAAGCACAGTGAAACGTAAATTAACGTGCTTCGTCAATTCAAACCCCCCGACTAGTTAACTCTAGTCACCCAAAATTATGAGGTAGCAAGCAACGCCATGGTGTGCCATTGCTTTTCAGCTTTGTTCAGTCACCCTTCTTTTGGTGGCTGTGACGTATTTTTAGCACTACATTAATACATAAATATCAGTGTTATCCAAATTATTTATACTTTTGATTAAAAAAAGCTGCTGCCGCCGTGACCTGCCGTGACCCGTGCCCGTGACCTGGACCCTGAACCTCCTCCTCCTCCCCGCTCGCTCGCTCCCGTCCCCGGTCCCCGGCTCGTCTCCCCCCCCCCTCCCGCCCCGTTTTGGGAGGCTTGCCGGACCATGCCTGCCAACTACAAGTATGCGCGCGGCACCGTGGACTCGACGCTCTTCAGCGCGGTCCACGATCGCCGCCGCCGCGAGGAGCGCGGGATCGAGAAGGTCGACCTGCAACGCGCCCGCCGATACGGGATGAAGGAGCCGGCGAAGAAGGGCCGCGAGAAGTACACCTACGGCGGCGTCGTGTTCATCTACGATCCGAAGACGAAGACCGCCGTGACGAGCTATCCGTCAAAGGACTCGTCGAACAAGTCGGGCACGAAGTTGACCACCCCCATCATGTTAGCAAAGCACGAATTCAATTGTGTAGCGGAGAGGATGGATCAGCAACGTCATCACGAAAACATGGCGCGTGTATTAAGCGCTACCCCAACTATGCGAGCTCAATGGAGGAGTCATTCCGTGTTGGTAGTGGATATGAGTGGATCGTAAGTCAATCTAATTTGATTGCTTCTTTGTCATGATCAATGAAAGTTGTTGCAATTGAAACAATGCTGACAATTTTGTGAACTTGGTTTATTAGCATGCGGAACGACGATGTCAATGGCGCTCGTTGCCGAAGTGATGGTGTTTGGATGGCTCTGGCAAGAGATTACGTGAAGGATCAACTGAAGAAAGGTTTACGGAACAAACATGATCTGGTAAGCAAACAGTGATACCTCATGTCAAAGGGACTCACGCAGAGTTTCTCAATCTTTGTTCGCCCCCGTCTTTTCAGGTGACCATAATTGTGATGAAAGAATATGCGGAGGTCACAGTTCGCTGCGAGCCAACAACTTGGGTGCTCTACAACAAATTGATTGACATGAGGGAATGGTCAAGGCTTAGGCCAGAGGGACCCGGCAATTATCTGCCAGCCATTGACAAGGCTGAGGAATTACTTACATCCAATACAAATTCAGGATGCGCACTTTCCTTGCTCTTTTTTTCTGATGGCAAGCCTTCGGACCCAGGAGATGACCGTCCTGTGATTGTTGACAAAATTGGAAAGCTTGCATCGAAATTTGGTCGGCGTCTTTCTATTGCATGCATAGGAATGGCAGAGGAGTCAGAAGACTTCTCTACGCTAAATGATATGGTGACAGAGGCCAAGCAATATGGCGCACAGGCAACATTTGGGAAACCAACTCTTGATGCAGATTCACTCTCAAATATCATCACCAGCCTTGCTTCATCTCTGACAACATCCAAGACGGAAATGACTGAGTTGCAAACGGGGAAAGCAAAGTTGCTAAGAATGGATATTGAACGTGAAAAGATGAACACCCCAGACGACGTAGGCACGTGGAAAAAATACACAAGTGATGGATCGCTATTGTTGAATGGGTATTGGGCATGGAAATCATTTAGGAATACTTTTGTGAAGATCGTTGATAAACGATGTGCATTTTGTTGGACCGAAGATCTGCTCATTGTGTGCCCGGGATGCAAAGCCTACTTTATTTGCGCAAACTGTCATGGTTACGGTCAAGCTTTGGAATTCAAAGCACATCGAAAACGCAACAATCGTCAAAGTGAGTGTGACAAGTACCTGGCTGTAATGAGAATGGGTAATGCCATTGAAAAGGATATTCCATCATTTTCTATTGCAGTCAAGGATCAAATATTCGGTGAGGGAGCGGAGCGCATAGTAAGGAAAGTACGATTCCTTGATGCCGACGGGAACTATGTCGGCCCTACAATGGTGGCCAAAGAGAGTAGATTCATCGGTAAGTGACTTGATATGATAAAGTGCATGTTGACGGCGTATCTCATCACAATGCACCTTATATGTGTGATGCAGAATCACACGGTGGCACTTACGAAGAGCAGATGAATTATCATCGAGAGTTCATGCGAACCCAAGACATAGCCAGTGATTTGGCGCAAAAGTTCAATAGGTCCATCCTTCAGGTCCTGAAGCATTTTCGCCGAGAAGATCAGCAACATCTGAGCAGAAAACTGCCAAGAATTGAATTCATCGAGCCGATGGTGGTTGAGCTGACGGATGGGGGTGCAGAGAAGAACGTTCTGATCGAGCAATATCTTGACGGCGACTACAAAAAATTCAACTCGAATATGGGCTATGGTTAGTACTTTCGTTGGGTTGTGTTGGGAAATTGATGTATCTAACTTGTCGTTCTAATTACTCTCCAGTCGACGAGGAAGTCAAAAAGTTCGAGCGACTCCGGCACGATCAACAAGTCAAAAACGTAGTTGGAAAAATGAATGATCTTGGATTGAGAGGGAATTATCTTGGAGCAATTGAGGAAGATAGCGAGGAAGAGGATGAAAATTCATCTGAAGAGGAGATATTCGATTCCACAGAGGCTTCTCCGCACCAAGGAACTTACAATGACCTGCAGGATGCGTACATTCCTCAAACATTTAGCCATTACACATATCAGCGGAGTAAAGGACAATTGATGGTTGTCGATTTGCAAGGAGTGTTTAAGGTGAGGAGTGATGGGACCAAAGTTTACAAGTTGACCGATCCCGTCATCCATAAACACCGGCGGAACCGGAACCGTGTAATGAAAAAGTGGAGTTTCGGGCGGACCGACCGTGGAGAAAAGGGGATGAGGGCGTTCTTTGAAACTCACAAGTGCACGGATGCTTGTAAACTTCTAGGCTTAACGGAGGTGGATGCAGATGACATTGTGTGTTGATTATCTGATACAAATTGAATGGTGCGAGGAGAACAGCCGCGTTCTGCCGGAGGGTGGTGGTGTTGGTGGCCACTGACGTTGGACGAGGATTGGACATCCTCGACGCCCAGCAGTTTGGAAATTACGACTTACTCACGCGAAGCATTGACAGCTATTGCCACCGAATCGAACGTATGCTGGACGTGCGGGGAAGGAGGGACTGGTGACTTCTTCTATTGCATGAGGACGGAGAAATCACGGACCCCCGTGACGATATATTAAGAGCATGGCGATGCCGGTTCCACACAGGTTGGCAAGGTATCTGCCACGACCGACGGGGACTTCAAAGAATTTGAAGCCAAACGCTTCTGTCTCGTCATCACTAGCTGCGGATACTTCGAAAGTAGGTGGAGTAGGCTTTGGAATCGTACACTAGTACGATTCGAACCCCCGCGCCCGACCCCGTCGGCAATAGATGCTTCCACTATCACTTTAACTAGCATCATGTAGCCGGGATCGGGCCGTGGGGCAAGTTCCAACGTGTGATGGACGACATCATCTTTCAACTGATGTTGGATGAGTTCTTGGTTTGGGTGGAAGAGGTCGTGCGATTTTGTGAGAATGGGTTTGATCCCTTTTTGGATTGGCAGGCAAGGGGGTGGGCCCTTTTTGTGTTGATTCCTTCGAATAAGAATTAGTATCCCTTGATGATAGTATTAATCCTAAAACTAAAAGCACCACGTTCTGTCGATACGGCAATGACCCGAAGAAAGAATTTGTAGTCTTGTAGAAGATCAGAGCGATCAATATAATCGATGATGGTCGCTGAAAGGTGGGTCAGTGAGATGTGTGAGTTCGTCGGCACAATGTTGCTAATAATCGCTAAAAATGGCGCGTCTTTTCATTCTCGATCGACTCGATTGGATATTTATCGCCAAAACTTGCTAAATTAAAACGGAATGTCATCGGTCAAAATATTATCGTCCTTCGTTGATAGAAAATATTTAACTTTCATAGATATAGTAATTTCTATCAATTTTTATTTATTTCAAAATGTCATGGTGGATTTTTTAAAAATAAATAGTGAAATTGTAATAGTTGGTAATTATTAAAGTAAAAAGGTGAAATAGTAAAGTTGCATTTTTTTCGGAAAAATATAGTCAAATAGTAATAGTTGAAAATTTTCGGCCAAAAATATTCGAAATATTCATATGTGGCGTTGAAATTGATATAATTAGCATTTTGATTGAAAAAAAAAATACTTAGCACAGGCGCACCCATGCTTGCTTCAGCCTCCATGAGTTTGGAAACATTGTTTGATCAATAATAAATAAAGGAAATGGAGAATATTTTTTGAATAGTTGAAATAGTGATAGTTATTTTTTTATAAAATAAACATAGTGGAATAGTAATAGTTGATTGTTTTCAATTAAAAAATAATGGAATAGTGTACTAGTTGGTATTTTTTTCTCTTCGAAAAAAGTAAAATAGTTAAAGTTGCCAAAAAGCATAGTTATTATAGCCACCATTAGCATAGTTGAAATAACTATGATAGTTAACGAAACTATTTTCTATCTCTAATTGTCGTTTGATTTGAAGTACGTAGCTAGAGAGATAATACTATCTTTTGGGGCATTTTAATAGCAGCTAGGTCAAGATGAAGGGGATATTACGACCCAAGTTGTATGTTATATACAAGTCTATTGAAATCAAAAACTTGCTCTTGCGACCCCTTTCGCTACCGCATACTGCTCTCAGTCACATATACCTGAGGCAGTGACAGACTTGAACAATGCAAAACAGTATGCATCTAGTCGCCGAAAGTTGAGCCACATGTACTTCAAACAAATGGATACAAATTATCCTCCCACCGATTGTGTCTTATTTCGGATTACCTTAGCCGATTTAGGCCTATTCATATTTCATGCCTAGTTGCAATTAAATTGGCAACAGCATACTTGCCAACGGCATTTGTTCACAGTACAGGAAGATATAGATATTTATGTCTAACTACACTGTACTATTTGAACTCGATATTATCACACGCCTACAAAACCATCCACAAATATTTGGAATCTAATCACACTCTGGCCAAATATTTACTGAAACCTATTTGGTCAACAATCCAAAGGCCTTCAATCAAGAAAATATTTTTCCAAACTGCAGCGCCTCCAACAAAATTTCAGTGCAACAACTACTTGGATTGACTGCAATTATATGTGCTCACATAAAGTGTGTGGTTATCACAACAACAATCTAAGTTTCTCAAGATAAACGTCAAAGTCACGCAAAATACCTGATTGACTTACTCGAATTTGCATAATAAAGCACAAACTCATCGTGAATTCACTTTCAACCTCAAACAATGCAAGCAAGCATAAACCTATTTCCCATCTTGAGTTATCATGCATCACATCTCAATGGCTGGGACAATGCACATCCATACCCTAACTAGGCCCAAGACCCTAAAAGAATTACACCCGCTTCACCCCACAATCTAAAGGGGGCACCACCTTGACAACAACCATTTTGCACATATGCTCAAAAGCCGAAATGAAAGGCACTCGAATCGCTTCTGGCACAACAAAATCACTAATCAATTGGAATATGCCAATTACAATGGCCATTTTAATCCATTCTGCAATGCAGCTGCCAGATATACTCTGCAACGAGGGTATTTCAATTTGTGGCCCCAATATACCTGAATCACAACATTAGTCCAAGCCCAGGTTCATATTACCCCATGCCATACACCTGGACCCTGAAGCCACGTCCCGTACAATATAGAGTAACAACAAACGAGGGAGTCCCTACAATCAATTCACAATAAGCAAGGGCAACAATGAACCTCGTACACAATAAGGGCAAAATATATCAACACCAATATTGGTTCCCAAGGGAGCATACATCACTGCTCACATCATCATCATAAACGTACACCGTACCACGGGAACATACTCTTTCCAAAATTCCCTCTCACGCGGGGTGTGTAGCGCTTGTCAACAACTTACACATTGGACAAGTGAGCCCGCAGTCATATATGGGATTTATATACAAAAGGCACACATACCATCCCTTGACAACAGTCTAATTCTTCCCATTAGAGAGACTCAAAACAAGAACTGAGTCCACCGGATCAAAATCCAC
>JALLPA010002960.1:0-10336 GCA_036939895.1 Thalassiosira exigua | reverse complement strand
AGAAGGAGAAGAAGGAGAAGAAGGAGAAGAAGGAGAAGAAGGAGAAGAAGGAGAAGAAGGAGAAAAGGGAGAAAAGGGAGAAGAAGGAGAAGAAGGAGAAGAAGTACCACCCAAATTCAAAGACTTTATTAACCTTCATTCACAATTCATTGGTCATACTATTTAATAAAAGAGACTTGATATAATATATATATACATATATAAATACATCAAACAACGCTCCATGGGCACCTGTTCGGTGTAGCATCGGCGCGATTCCGCTCGGACATCGGCTCGGGATTCTTCCGCTCGAGCTTGCCGGCGCGAAAGCTCGTGCTCGAGACGAAGTTGGAGGTTCTCCGCTCGAGGGACAAGGGCATCGTCCGATGCCGGTAGCGAAACCTAAGTGCAGGTTTGTTTGCTTCCTTCGATTGATATCCCGAGTTGGTGCAACTATATCGTTGTGGTTGCCGTCATGCGAGCCGAGGACCTCGACTGACACTAACTCGGCATCGTGCCGAGCGATGCGCGAGCGAAAAGCTGCAATGTCGCTTCAGCCTGCTTCTCACTCATTGGCATTTCTCACGAGTCAATTAAAAATATTCAACCTAATTTACAAATGCGATCCCAGCCCATGACGGCGCCCGATTCTATCGATGCATTGAACTCTACCGTTGCTATATATATGTGGCCGACGCCAACCTCTGAACAGATACACTGCTTGAACAGTTGGAAACTACGGATACCGCAGAGAGCCAGAGCACAACCCCAGAGGAACCATCGTGGCCAGGGTCAAAAGAGATACATCGTGTCGATGAGGTGCAGCGCCGTGGCGGATTGCGTCGCCGCCGTCTCTTCGGAGGAGCGGTTCGTCGAAGTCTCGGGACGATGCCGGGCGTCGCCGTTCAGCATCGACACGGCGTCGCGGGCCACGTCGAACACCGAGGAGAAGATGCCCGCCGAAGCCGGTTCGGACGACGATGCGGCGTCCAGAGGCTCGACGTCGCGCGACGGATCGGCGGCGTCCTCCCAGCTCTCGCTGCCGCTGACGTCCAACGCTCCTTGCTCCGCGCCGATCTTCGCAGTCCACGCCGCCGGCCCCCCTCCGTAGGTGTGCCACCGCCTCCGCGCTTTGGTGCTGTTCCAGAAGGAACTGCAGATCTTCTTCTCTTCCTTGTACTCGCGCTTGAACTCCTTGACCTCTTCGTCGGTGTAATACAGCGAGGACATTTCTTCGGACTTGGTGAAGGGACGGGTGACGATGGACGTGACGGGGGACGAGGAGCCGTCCGATGCGTGGAAGCGGACGGAGCGACGGCGGCGACGACGCCGGCCGCGGCCCTGGTCGGCATCGGGTGGGCTCGGATTGCTCGGCATTGGTGCGACCAATTTTTTGTGTGATTTCGTCTGCGTTCGAGCGACGGCGTCCGACAGGAGTTTGAGCAGGTGTTCCTCTTTCAAAGTGAGCCGGACCTCGCAATGTAGGAGCGGGCGCGCGGCGCCGTTGGCCGGCTCGTCGGAGTCGGTCGCGACGGCGCTGGGCATCGTTCGATGGATTTCTTCCGACAGGACTGGGTGGGAAACGATGTGTACGCAGTGAACGCTTCGACGGTATCTACCTATTGCACAAGACAAACGAAATGTTCGGCAAGTGAGTACAATATCTTATATATGAGTGAGATTCGACCGTTCGTCGACGGACGCCTGCCTCGCAAGAAATGGAAAACGGCGTGCACCTTGCTCGCGCGCCTCGACGGTTCGCATCGCATCCTCGTGCGGGTTGAGCTCTCACTCACCCCGATGATGTATTCTTTGATGGGTTTGAGACAGATTACATGGTTCGCCCGAACTGCTTGAACAAGTCACAAGAATCCATCGTCGGCATCGTAATAAAATATGGTATCGTAAGTGGCACAAGAAGCGGTACCTCCATCGCATCGCTTCCGCGGCGCCGGTGAACGAAGGCGCTCGCGAGAAATGGTCGACGATGCGAATGTACCTTGCGCTCGCGGTATCGGTATCGTCGAACTATTGATGGGTTTGAGACAGATTGCTGGGTTCGCCCGAAGCGCTTGAACTTGAACAAATCACAAGAATCCATCGTCGTGGCTCCTTGTGCCACGGGCACCTTGTGCGGTAGAAACGTCGCCGTTGCCGCCGCCCGATGACGATGACGATGAACCGGATCGGCGCGATGTGCCATGTGAACGGCATGTACCTACCTATGCTTAGGTACGTTGAAGGTATCTTCCATGTAGGAATAGTATGTCTACATGCCCGACCAGTGAAGGGCCGTGGAAGGGCAGTACAATAAAAGTAAAAGGGTCAGTCAGTCAGTCAGTCATACAAGTCCTCGGCGAACTGAGAGCATCCCAGCTTCTGCACAGATTGAGCTAACGAGAGAATAAAATATGGGTCCGCAGCCGCAGTCCGCGAGGGAGAAATAAAATCCGACGCCCCGACCCCTTCCGTCCGTCTGTTTCAAAAATGAACAACCTCTTTCGCAAGGAAGACAACTACTGTGCTGATACACCAAAGCAAATGACAACTCATGCCCGAATGTTGGAAGTACAATGACGACAACATTGCATGGTTATCTCGCGTATGATAAGAGATCAATAAATGAATAATTGCCTTTGTGATGATAAATTTGTAATAACACACGACAGATTTCAGCATTATAAAGTAGATAACATTTAACATGACTTTATTATTTAACATATTGAGATGCAGCAGCTCGTCGACCTTAGTGGGAAACAAGGACAAGGTGGGAGAAAGAGTCAGAGTTCGTATTTTGGATTGGACATGGGGAACAATGGGAGGGGTTCCCCACCCCCCACCCCCACAGTCTCGCCTTCGGCTCGGCTGTGCCAAAATATATCACGAATGAAGCTTGTATAGTGTGTCGACTACACTCTTAGTCTGTTCCCGTGCACCGGGCATCGAAGGGGCGCCAGTCGTCTGTCACACTCTCCACGTTTCCTTGATAGGGCCCTGATTCCTTTGCCAATTGAAAAGACCGTACAGGCTTGCGGGAAGTCTGTATTTGAGAGTCCGTTTTAAATAGCATCTAACCCGATTTAATACGAGTACTAGTAAAATATTAGGTAATAGAGTTTGCAACGATAAAGAGGTAGGTATTGTACGTGCTTATTTACAAAGGGTACGTGCCACAGGAAGTTCACGTGCGCGTGTCTTGCTTGTGTAGAGATATATAATCACGCGAATACGATGGGAAGATGTCAACGAATAAAGCAGGAACAACATAGAGGTCCGCACGCTTAACTGGTATTTGTAACTCGTCGCAAGTCTGTAAAAAGTTCAGACCCCTATACTGTTTGCGCGAGCACGGTGCGTGCACGGCGCTCTATTTTGCTTCTTCGGAGATCGAACTGTGTGGAATATATTGGATCCGAGTAAGGATATTCTGTATTTGTACCCAATCGTGAGCGAGAGAAGATAATTGCATTTTTCTGTGATTTAATTCTGTGTAGCTCTTGCTCTCCTCAGTCACAGATCTTCAGTCACGAGGTCGTGGCTGGAGCGCTGACGAGTTGTCAAGGGTAGGAAATGCCACTTGACCTAAAAAATCGTTTGTGTAGTTTTCGCGATCAATTGATGGCGTATGCAACAAGGTGAAAACATCCGCATCAAACAAACCATGTATGTTGCATGTTGCGACCTTTGTTATACAGTCTCTGCAAATATCTAATGTCTCACGCTGACAACTCTAATTCAAATATGGAGGTGTAGAACTAAAAATAGACGATGCCCTTTTGTCACGTTTCAATTGCAGTGAGCGACATATGTGGCAGAAGAAAAATCTTTGGTGGAGATCATATTGAGGAAGTATAATTAATCTCACGGAGCAGGCCCAGATGACACTTTCGTTGTCCGTCGTTTTTGGTTCCGTGTATAATTTTGTACCAGCTAATCCCTTAAAGGTTTCACACACTCGAGTTGTTCCGTCATTATAAGATGCACCAACTTTTTGGTGAATAACGTTCGAATGCGTGCAAAACATTGGGTGTTTCAGCTCTACATATGCCTGCTTTATAGCATGAGAGGGACTTGGGATGCATGAAAGCCCATTTGGGCCAGCCTTGCAACTTCTTCGTATTGGAGGGCTTTGAATGTCATGTCCCCCAATCCAGAAAACGGCCAAGATTCTAAATGGGTTCAAGTGAAAATACCCCCAAACGTACAAGAGATCTACTAAGATAAGAATCTGCAGGCCTTAAATAGAAATATACCGATACAGTACCTGGTGAGATTAGCTTAAACAGTTGAAGGTAATGAATCCTGAAAAACTAGTCACATACCATATTCACTATATGAAGGCTTTGGATCTCTTCTGCTCTCTCACTTATATCCCTATTCCCACTTAGCAAGAATCTTGGAAGTCAGAAACAGCCAGACTTTGAGACTGATAACCTCTTTTCGGGAAACAGATGGAATTCAAGGGTACGTAATTTCTATGTGTTTTTGGTGGGTCTACGCTTGCAAGACACAAATAGTGATCATTGGTGCCATGCGGGCCCGGAACCGATCTAGCGTAAAATCTGATCTTCGTTCGAAGAGCTTTTATATGATATCATGGCTCTAAATGTGTTATTGTAATCGGCCAGATTTTTAATTTGAAGCTGAATCTGATGCAAAAATATTTGAAATGTGTGTCGCAGTTGCATTTCTACGTCCAAAAAGGTACCAGCTGTACATACAATAATCGGAAGTCAAAGTACCAATTCTACATAGGAGGAGTCTGAAGTCAATTCCTTCAGTCAAATTCTGTAGCAAGTGTACCTTGACTTCCGACTGATCGGAAGTCAAGGCCAATGAGAGGGATATCGATATTTGGTGCTGAATGCAATCTCTAAGCTAGAACTAGGGTCACACAAAACCGCAAGGGTTGCTTACTTCTTTTTTACAAAATACATAACGCCAATGTGCTGCAGGGTGCATCGAACACCTGACTGTGCTTACAGCTCCTACGTGAAGCAATTTTTGGCACCCCTTGAAAAATCTTTGATAGATTTGGCCGAGATCTCTAGCATTTTTATTTATGATTGTAAACTCTTGTGTAAAGGAAAAGGAAATGATCATTTTTTCATGAACATTTACAGCAATGGCAGTGTTATCTTTGGGATGGTCGTGTTGGACCGATGAAAAGGAGGCATATGATCAAATGCTTGCGCGAGGCCTTTTGAGAATTCTGACATCTTTTAGCGATAGTCCTAAACCCCTTGGAATTCCCGGACAGATCGCTCACTAGGCCGTTTCCAGTATCAGTGTTTCTTGTCCCTACGCATGCTATTAGCTTGTACGAAATCGCACCGGGTGTGATTTAGAATTATCATTTATATGAATTTACATAGCTCGAATTGTGTATTACTTGATAACGCGATATAGTACGAGCTAGGATGTAGATATTTATTTTTCAAATCCGTCGTTTTGTTTATGTTCGTGGTTGGACGGCCTCTCGCACATTCAATGAATTGTTTTGCGATATCAGAGAAAAACAAGGTGTATAAATATTCAATTTGTACACAAGTTAATCGCTTTTTTTAAACTGCGATAGAAAACTGCTCTTAAATTGCTTTCCTGTCCGTTTTGTGCTGTGATTGTTAGCTGGGTGCGATTTCGCCCAAGTGCACGTACAAGCCAGTAGCATGCCGGAGGGCCCTACCCTACTTCCGCAATGCTAGCTGTCGCTGAAAAAGCTCGCCTGGGGCTGGTGTGGGCATTCTAACAAGCACAGTTGCGTTTGGGTGTACCAATTTAATTAAGTTTGAGCTGTCGCGTAAATCACAAGTCACAACCTTTACTGTACCATAACAACCTCTATCGCATTGTCCGTGTTCGGCTGGGAGCGAGGGACAGACCGTTGCCCCTCTCCTGGCCACTCGCTTGCGAGTGCCCTCTCCATCACACATGATCCCTCTCGGGGTCAGCCCTGCAGACTCGGCGACGAGACTTTGAGCGCGGCCTCCGGACCGCCAGTCTCGTGCCATTCTTTCGATCTCTTCGCTAGGGAAGACGTAGCTTCGGATCTCCTGCTTTTCGACGGTTGGTCCAATAGTGCATGCAATCCGCTCAAGCACGGCCGGCCGATATGCAATAACTCGACAAGCTCTGGTTGCTTTTGCTTAGTCCAATCCACCGCACAGGCCGTTCTAGCTCGAACGGGTCCGCTCCAGAACAGCGCAACGAGTTATCCTAGCGACCAGCCAGCGGCAGTCATCCTGCCCCTCAGATATCCACCTCGTCGATTTCGCAAGCTTACTAAAATAGAATGGGGATCGCATCGCCGGCGCGCGCCGCTGCGGTGGTACTATTGGCATTTGCCGGAGTCGATGTCCGCGCTTGGTCCGCGGTTCGCGCTTCGACGGCCGTCCGGCCCAGGTCCTCGAGCTCCAAGCTCCGTTCCGCCCCCACCTCGCTTCACTATCGGCTCGGCCTCGACGCCAACGTCACCGTCGCGAACGAGCTCCCTCTGCCTCTGGAATCCCTTCGCTTCCGCGCGAACGAGGCGCCGTCGCCGCCGTCGCTCGAAGAGCCCAAGCCCGTGGGTCAGCTCGACAACGATCGAGGATGGGCGTGGATGGCGGCGTACTGGTCCGTCGGATTGCTCGCGGGCAAATGCTTGGGATACCTGCCCTCGTGGCGCACCGTCGCCCGCCCGTTCACGAGGTGGCACCTCGGCGCGTTGCTCACGACCGTTGCCATGACCTTGAGGTTCTTCGACGTGACGGCGACCTTCGGACGGAAGCGGTGCCTCAAGGCCTCGTCCCTCATGGCCGCCCTGAACGGCGCGTGCGAGACGATGCTGTTCTTGATCGCGTACGACGCGGGCGCCGTGTGGTTGAAGAACATGATCGCGCCCGAGCCGTCGTCGATCTTGTCCCCCGCGTTGGGGTTCCTAGTGTACAGCACGTACGCGGCGCTCATCCACCTCTTCTTCTGGATGCCCAAGGCGCTGCCGCGGCACACGAAGGTCGACGCGAAGCCGTTCGTCGTCCGGGGCTTGCCGGAGGTGACGACCATGAGCGTCTCGTGGCTCGTCCTCTACGTCGCGACGCGCGACGTCGGCTTCGTCTGCGCCTTGCACGCCTTGCACAACTGTTACGGCGGGATGTCGTTCGGGTTGCAGCTTCCGTCGTGGGGCGGGATCAAGGCCAAGACGGGGTCGAGGCTGGCCGGGGCGAAGGCTTGACGAGGTGCGAAAAGGTGGCAGGGGGAGAAATTCACCGGATGTTATGTTCAAAGGAAAGTTGTACACTACTTCCGTCCTGGCTCACAATGGCAAAAAAATGTTGGCTGCAGAATAGCTCTGTTGTAGGCACAAGTCGAGAAGAGCAATTCGTTATGAGTACCATGTTCTATAACACTGTTGTAAAAATTCATTTCAAGTCAAAGGGCGTGTTTGACTTGAGTTGCTGGTCCGCTGCTTTTTGGCGCCTTTTAGCTTTGCCAGAAGGTCATGCAATGATGGATACTGTCATGTTGCTTCGGGATCGTATGTTCGGGCCATTTCTCCTCTTCCTCAGTCTCATATCTGTCCAACGCAACTGCAAGCGCTAATTTACCCGGACTGCACCAACCAACAAATCATTTATAGAAACTACGAAGGCTGGGAGCCCACTGGCTCCAAGCGACACCCAGTACCGTGACAAACCATTTGGGGAGAGGGGGGGGGGGGGGGTCCACCACCCTCTATGCTACTCCTCACGAGTCAAAGCACGTGAGACCACGACATAAGTATTCTCTTGTCCAGGAGAACACGAGCAAGTAATGCGAAGGAGAGATGCATCCTGCCTCCTTTCAACCAGCTACGCTTCCTCACCGGAGATGAGTGTGCTATATCACTCTCAGAACCAGCAATCAAGACGGTCCAAGGTTGCCCAGGAATCAATACTCGCATCCCGATCGAGTGAGTCAATATTCATTTGCTACCCAAAACCCAATACCTTACACCTTGCAGCTCCAAGCATTGTTATTGTTGATATTTCTTGTATGCCGACTTTACTTGACAAATAATTATGATGCTTCTTGCAGCCATAAAGCCATGGCAATTAAATATTTTCTATTTAGGTTTACCTGTAGCAGTTTGAGATACACTTGAATTTTGGTCCAGAAATGGGCAATTTTTGTTTCGAACCAAAATATCACTTCAAATTGATAATTTGGGTGGAGTTTCCTGTTCTGTATAGAGCTCCCCCGATTAGTACTTGATTGCTGGTTTGATTGAACTTGGCTTTGGTGAGTAACTCTCAGGTGATTTTTGGCCTTGAGAAATCAGGGGTGGTTGTTTACTACAAACACACGACACATGCGACATCTGAAGTAAAATAATGCAGAGTAGAATTCTCCTGTATGTACTTTTGCACCATTTTGGAGTATCAAAATGGTGCGCATCGTAAGGTGTATTGAGTTTCTATGTTGCCATTATGGAAAGATTGATATCAACATCATCCGAAAGTTTTCGTTCCTTCCCTGAATCTTCAAAGGCAAAAACACCTTTACTTTGGACCTAGGACTTCGTACTTAAATGCACCATTCTTGAATTGGCACCACGTGAAGTCTTGAGTCAGTCTTGAGTATAATTATTACTAGGAAATAAGTACGATAATGCACCATTCTGAAATCCCCAAATGGTACAGCGCTTGTGACAACCGTCTTGAATTTTGCAGTGTCAAAGTTTGCAGCTAGATATGGGCTTCTCCAGCAATCTCCAAACGCTAATCGCTGATATTGCTGTTTGGCGACAGTGCATCCAGCAGGGTACAGATTGTTTTGAAAAATGGTGTATTTGATTAAAGAATTAGGACAAAACGTTTTCAGATACATCCATTACTTATTCAAATACGGCAAAATTCTGAGTAAAAGGGAGGTATACGTGAAAAAAATCCTGCAGATAAATGTCCCATTTAGCCCCCTTGAGAACATTAATTCAGACAGATGTCCTTCCGGGCGTGATCCTAATGGGGCCAACTCGGACATCGTACTATTATGTTAGGACGATGTGTCATTGCGAATTTAGCGAACTAGCAATAGACGGTATAGATGGGTCACTGAAACGTACCAGTTGGAAATTATTTTGAATCCGTTTTTGTCGAGTAACTTTCCCTGTCAATGTGTCCATATTACGACCCAATACACACTGCACCTATTGCCAAAAAATTGAACAAGCTCCTTTGGACCATTTTGAGAGTTTAAATCCAGCTCCAGATTTTATGGAGTTTTAAAGAAGCATCATTCTTTTCAACATCAATGACGAGAGAATTTTTTGGCATGTGTGGTAAGGAGTAAAAAAGTCAGAAGTTTTTTGCAGTCGACACGCAATGAGAGGAAAAACATGTCACCTGCGCTAAACCAGCCACCAGATGACACTTGGCATAGATTGAGCAGTTTGGCCAATTCCTAGTACGTGCGCAATTTTTTATTAGGGAATTAGTACAATGAAAATGAGGATTCAAAGTAGGGTAACTCTTCAAAATAGTTTCCAACTGGTAATAGCAATAAAATTTCAAGAAATGATGTAAGTATCATAGGCAGTCCATCATCAGAGCTAAGCCGTTAGATACTTTCTATGTAGATAATAGAATGATAATTATTGCCATACTACTAATGTAGGTGCAAGGTCATACTATACACCAAAACACATGAGTGGCTGGTGTAATGTCAGGCCGATTACCTATCTACTTAGGTATCGTCATATAAACCGCCATCCGGACACAAAGAATCCTCCGGGGCATCAAAGGTATATAACAAAGAGTATGATCTACCAAGGTTATATGGAAAACCAATAATACCACTGGTCACATATACCTATCGTACAATAAAATTTCAAGAAATGATGTACGGCCTCTATTACTGGAGAACCCCATAGCAGCTGCTGCACTTGAAATTCTTGAATTGTCGATTATTTCATGCTCACTAGGGACTGCATGATAGTATCAGTAGTCGTGCAGGGTGCGGTCGCAGGAGTAGCCATTGGGCATTGGGTAGTGTTCGGGGGAGGGGGGGGTAAGGAGGCAATGGACATATTATGGTTCCGTCCCTGAATCTGCAAAAGCAAAAACACCTTTACTTTGGACCTAGGACTTCGTACTTAAATGTACCATTCTGGAATTGGCACCACGTGAAGTCTTGAGTATAATTACCAATATTGGAAATAAGTACGATAATGCACCATTCTGAAATCTCCAAATGGTGCAGAGCTTGTGACAACCGTCTTGAATTTTGCAGTGTCAAAGTTTGAAGCTATATATGGACTTCTCCAGCAATCTCCAAACGCTAATTGCTGATATTGCTGTTTGGCGACAGTGCATCCAGCAGGGTACAGATTGTTTTGAAA
>JALLPA010002957.1:0-11053 GCA_036939895.1 Thalassiosira exigua | reverse complement strand
TAATTAAACCTAGAGTGTAGAATTGAAGGGAGTCCGGCGCGGCTGGGCAGAATACCGATACGGACCGATACCGACCTTTTTCGCTCGGTATCCCGAACGAGTACATATATTTGCTAATGGGCGCTGTCAAAATTATTTACTTGGCGATATTATTTACGTGCAAAAGTGGCCAACAGTAGCCATACTATTTCCCACTAAGCCATAGTTGTAGAAGTAGCGTATATACTAAACACGATCGCGCATTCGTTGTTTCATTGTGTTCTGCGCATAATTTGGCGAATGTTAATTTAGGAATTTGTACAATAATCTCGCCAGATTCTGACGCCTTTGGCTGCCTTCATTATTCGGCCTGCTCCCCCCCGCTCCCGCCCGTCCCGCCGCCGCGGCGGCCGCCGCCGCCCCGGTCGGGCCCGCCCCGTTCGTTCATTATTCCGTGAGGGCGGTCAACCATGAAGTCCTCCCCTATCCCCTTCCCATTGACGGAGCTTCGGCGGCGTATCATCATGACGTTCTGATTGGTCACGTAACACCGCGACAATCTACCTACCATGGACGTTCCCGCTCCATCAGCATCGCATCCATCTCAGCAGGGACTTCCGGCTCCGGGCGGAGGTCTGCCACTGGAGCAGCCCACCAATGCTCCGTCTCATCGGCAGCAACCTCCGAATGCCGTTACTCCCACACGGACCACTAGAGTGGACACGACATCAGACAGTGTGTGTTCGACACCCAGCGAGGAGTCTGAAGCTGAAGCCACAAGCTGACAAAATGAACAAAACCAAAACTCCATACCAATGACGTTGCAACAGCAGAAATCTGAAGCCTCTCAATCAACAACTGATTTGCCCCAAGTCAACTCAACAGCTTCATCTACTGCTGACGGTTCTATAGAGGATGACAGCAACGGAGACGATGTCTATGTTTTCAATTCCAGAGAGGCAAAGCTTGAACGCGAATGGAAAACGATAAAGCATTGGTCTGTTTTGTCAAAAAATCACCGTTCGTGGTGCTACAAGTACCTTCACAAAGTTGCGCTTGACATGGAAAAGGTTAGTCATTTAGGGACCCGTGGATTCAATAATGCTGATGCTAATTCTATCTGTTTCTTGCAACAGGTAGAAAGGGATCCGTCTTTTGCTAAAGAGAGTAAGGCACTCCAGCTTGTAAAGAGCGAGACCTTTATGCTCTGTGTCTTGTGTAAGGCCAATCAAAAACCGCTCTCGCAATGTTTACGCAAGATGCAGGTAGGCGATACTTCCAATGGTGGGAAACATATGAAGCACCACGCTGATGACTTGGCTAAGATTGAAGCGAAGGAAAAGAAGGAGGCCGAAGAAGAGAGGAAGGAGAATGGCAAGAGGAAGTTCAAAGATGTGAGCCTATCACACCTTCGCTTAGGCAAAAAGCAGAAGAAAGGAGCATCCACTCCAGCTCGGGCAGTTTCCAAGGCTGCCGGGGATGAACTATGCCGTCTTCAAGTCAAGTTTTGCACCAATGGAGCCCATGCAGACTCTGTAGTTGAATGTCCGCACTTCCGTGCAATTATTGACTTCTGCATTAAGAACGATGATCTTCTGAAAGGTTTCAAACACATGTGTCGTCGTAGATTTGTTACCATCCAGTGTGCATCATTTCAAGAGTTCCTGTCGAAGGTATCCTCGTTGGTCGATTGGATTCGGCAGTGGTACATCAAGAGGACGGTTTCGAGACAACGCTTCATCATTGTTCTCCATGATGTTTGGGATGCAAAGCGAAAACAGATCAACGGTCTGTCTATATTTGTCACCCACCCTGAAACCCTCGTGACATACCGCATTCCTATTGCCCTGACTCCTCCGCGCGAAAAAAAGCAATCGAGCTTTGTGAGACGAGTATGTTTGGCCTTGAGCGAGTTGGAATTGAAATGGAGGACATCTTTCGCTCAGTGAATGGCAACTGCACTACCGAAGTAAAGACGGGACGGCTGTGAGTGCGTTCTATTTTTTTGTTGATACCAAATGAAAGTCTCTAACAATTACTTCCTGTATTTGCTAAGGATTATTGCAGGTGGAGATGAGAAGAGCAGCGAATTTGTGAGCGCTGTCAATGGACAATGTGATATGCATTTGGCCGCACTTGCTTTGGGCCTTGCCCTGTCGCTTGTAGAGCGCAAGAAGGATAAGAAAGTTGTCAATCATTGGGAGCCATTTCAGAAACTCCATACCAGGCTCAAACAGTGCATGAACTACATATTTGACAACAAACACAAGCGCTTTCGTCATTATGAGCTCACATTGAACAAGATCAATCGCGAGGTATTCAATGCATCTTTGCCCTGTGCTACAAGAGTGGCTGGAGTTCTTCTGCTAATGCAAGATGCCATCCGTTCATTATTTGCACTGCGATACTACGCTAGTGTAACAGGTGGCGAGTTTGAGAAGAAAAATCTCAAGCGAGAGGAGTGGATGCAGATTGCTTAGTTTGAAGCTGTGTTAGAACGAGCAATGGCTCTTTGCTTTCAATCACAGGGCGATCGTGTTGAGTTGGCTGCTGAGATGGTTCTAATCATCTGCAATTTGAGGGCTCAATACAAATACAATACAGAATTTGAGGTCATTGACGTGGATCCCCGGGATGCATGGGAGGCAACTAGCCCATTGTCTGATCTTCCTCGCAAAAAGATGACAATCTGCAGAGCAAAAGCTGCCCGTGAAAATATACCATGAGTCTACATCTTGTTTCTTTTCGCGGTTTGCCGACACTTGGTACTAACACATGATTCGTTAGTCTAATGACTAAGGATTCTATCAAATTGGTAGAAAGGTACCTTGAGAGTCTGCAGGAGTATTTTCATCCCATTCACGAGGACAGACTTCACGCCATGGGAGCAAATCCACTCTTTGCAACCGATGGCTTCGAAGATATTGTTGCGTTGGAAGGCGAGGAAGGCAAGCAGTTGCACGAGAAGGTAAAGAGGCTCCTCACTAGCAAAGTTTGTGCTTTTACCAGAGGGTTGGAAACAAATGCTAATGATATTGTCTCAGAAGGCAATGATGGTAAGTAATACTTTGATTTTTTCTTGATGTTGTACAAACATTTTCTCATCATCTCTACTTTGCAAATCAGAAGAAGAAGAGGACATCTCTGGCGATGATTTCCTCAATCCACTCGAGAAGCTCGCGAAGTCTTGCCGCGATAAGATCAAGAAGTCTGATGCCATCACCAAGCAATCCTTGTCAGACCGCATCAAAGCAGAAGTTGATAAGTATTTGAGTCAAGACTTTGACATCAAGAAGGAACTCTGAGAGCAGTACAAACGTATGAACAAGAGCGTTGATAGTATTGACTGGAAGAAGGTTGACGAGAGCACCCTGTATGCATCTTCACTGTTCGACAGTGCAGAATGGTGGAAGGAGGGTGGCGGACAAGATGATTATGGACTCATCTACCTCACAATTGCTCCTATCCGCTCGATTCCTTCTGCAAATGATTTTCAGGAGCGTGTCTTCAGCACCTGCACTTGGTTTGACGATGCCTTACGCCAGAGACTGAAGGACGAGCGCTTTGAAATGGCAATCTTGCTTGCGTTGAATGATGACTTACTCAGCGGCAAACTGAACGTTCCTACCGAGGACATTGCAAAGAGAATCGTTGAAAATGTTATTTCCAAACTCAAAAACTCGGCTGTTCTTGGTGATGCTCAGGTCCAAGACTTCCTTTATGAATTCTCCCGCCTCAAAGACTAGGAGTGAAATCCTACATGATACATTTTGCACAATTTCTCCATGTGTTCACTTCACTACCATTACATAAATCTAACTGATTTCAATTTATCTCTTTTTTTGATAATATTAAACATTAGTTACTGTAAGAAGTTGTTGTTCACTCTCGTCGTAACATTTCCTCTTGGCTCGTAACATTTCCTCTTGGCCGTGCTCTTCGCTATCGATTTTACGAGGGTCTTCATACCTATTACAATAATGCTACTGAAGCTTGAAGCTGCTACGTCAATATACCGAATACCGAATACCGAATACCGACAAAAATGGTCGATTGGTACTCGGTATTTACCCATTACTTAGTGTTAGTGCGAAAATACATGGGTATTGGTGTTACTGATACCTACCTACCGAACCCACTTTTTGATTCGGTACACAACCCTGCCACCGACAAGGCACGCACCGCAACTTGCATCCAACGGTCCGGTTGGCGAAGCCGGCATCAAGTTTCGGTCGCGTACAATCCAGCTAAATGTTTGTTAAAGTTTAGAATTTATTATGCGTCTATGTAATAAATCAAATTTTAAAAGAATTTTGGCCCTGGCCGACTTTTGGCTGAAAGTCAGCCAGTCGGCCGGACGACTTGGCCGATTCATCCGGCCAACTGGCCAAAACGGTCGGCCAACTGGCCGACTTTTGTCCGATCTGTTGGTGGATTTGGCTAACTCTTGGCCAACTCTTAGCCAACTTTTAACCGAATCAGCCAGAAAGCTGCCCAATTCATCATCAGATCGTTCGATGTGTTGCTGTATGTCTAAGTTACCAGATCAATTATAGGTGAGACCCTTAATGGTAAAATCTTTTGTGAAACCCAGACATGAACAGGACATAAAGCTAAACTAGACAAGCCCATTTGACTTTTGTCTTGCGAATCAAGACTTTCGGGAAAAAATAAGTTTTCTTCCTTCGTAAGAAAACTACGCGAGAAAACAATAATTTGAATTTAACATTCCTTCAATTCAAATCAAACACGAAAATTTGTTCTTGCCCCCTTTTTAGCTGCAATTCTGCAACACCTTCCGTGTTGTCACTCATTCACAAAAATGACAACCATCAAATGAATTAGCATTGTTGTCGTCTACGGCTACGGCATCAGCCATGACGAGTCTGGGCTCGGCGGGGTAGGGCAAATCCTTGCGTGGAAGCCGGTTGGATTAGGCTGATCGTATTCCGTGGGAGGCTCAGGTTCGTCGCACGACATGGTCGTCCACGCCGAGTGTGTCATGGCGACAGGCGGGGGACACAACTGCCCACGATGACGAGCAAGGATGAGGATTTCCGCCCACAACGACATCCTCCCAGGACGACGTCCGCCCACAACCACAGGCAAGGACAAGGACGTCCGCCCACGACGACGTCCTCCCTTGACGAGGTCTCCCCACAACGTCGTTCATACACGGCGACACCCCCCTACGTCGATGGGCGAGGGCGAGGACGTCCCCAGACAACGACGTTCGTACACGATGACGTATGCTCAGACGCCATATGCTCACGACAATGTATGTCAGCAACAACGAGGGAGGAGAACGACGTGCGTCAGCAACAACGAGGGAGGAGGACGGCGTACACCATCAACGAGGGGTGGAGACTATGAGGAATGAGATACCAGCACAATGGCAAGGATGGAAGCTGTGCGACGATGGGGACCAATTCTAGTATATATTTATGGTTAAAATTACATTTAGGTTTTGCTGCGGCCCAAATGTTTAGTCCCCTTTGGACCAGCGCGCACGATGCCTGTACGGTGGTACCATGAGCGAACATTGAATATTTTTAACTCTAAGCTTTACCTTTTGTTCCCCCCTTTTCAGCCAAACATGGGCGCTCAGACAAGGACGTTCTGACTTCAGTCGATGTCATCTGGTGTTCAGATAAGTTTGCTGTGGAGGCCCGCAACATTCGGGTGCCAGGAGTGCAATAGAGTATTCTGGCTGATGTTGCTGGTGCATCCATGTTCAGGCATGCGTGCATAGTGGACACACCACGACTTTTGATGATGCAACTTGTCAGCTGATACAAAAAATTGACTCATCGGACAACCATTCTATCCAATCCTCGGAGGGAAATTTCAGGTAGCAGGCCCAATGGACTTGCTACCAGATGGTGAAATTTGGCGGGAGGCTTCTACTAACTATCTCCTTCTAAGTGGGATCCTAAGTTCGGCATTGCGAACTTTGGTTTTTCGCGATATTTATCTAGACCTTGCATTTTTCTAGATAGATTCTTAGCAAAAAAACTACAGACCTCGCGACACCCAACCACCACCCTCCCCCACCACACACCCCTCCCAACCATGGGGGCCGCGGAGACAAACACTACTAGATCGCCGTCCCTGAAGCTTCCCCCTCGGCGCCTCTGCGTCAAACTGATGGCCGACATCACTGGCGTCCCGGGGATGCCTTATTTGTCGGGGGTTTGGGGGTCTGCGGGGCTGCAGAGCCCATCATGCTCAAGCCGGTGATTTCTCCTCCCCCCCCCCCCACGGCAAGGGGAAATGGCAGCGTTTCGACGAAACCGACGCGTTTTAATAGCTAGTGCTAACTAATAATGACACCCACGATGGTCCGAAACTGCCTGTGTAATTATATCTTTAGTTTATGGGCGTGGCAGAAGTAGGTCCGGGCACAACCAGTTTGGGGGGTCAAAAAATGACAACGATGGGGTAGCTTCGTTGCCTTCTGGAGATGCCCCAGCCGCGTCTCCTGCCACGCCCATCGCATCGGACCTGCCCAAGAGGTCAATGAAGGCGGGCGAATCACCGGCGCCGTGAGGGAGGCCTCTCTCCCTACTATCTTCTACATAAGGTGCAGACGGGGCGGGTCGTCATGGCGCCGATCGCATCGCGTTGCAGCCCGACGCGTCGCTCTCGCGCCACCAACCGAATCATCCCATGCCGCCGCCACGATTCCGTCCTACATGACCTGGGCGACAGCTGGGATGCACTGGCGGCGTCTGGGGACGCTTGGTTGTCGCGTTATGGACGACGAATTCGAAGGGTTCTTAAGTTCGGTGGGTGTTTTCGACGCGGCGGACCATGGCCGAAACGTGCTATGGGTCGGCCCATTTTGGTGGAGAGATATAGCGAGAGTATGCTGTATGGGCAAATCGAGGGCGTTGAATCGAGTGGTGGCGTCTAAATTGTCCAGAAATGTCGCCGATAATGTCATTTTTTACATTTAAGTAGGTCAGAGATAAGTTCGCTATAGTAAACTGGACCGACAAGGAGATAGCCAATGAGGCTGCGGAGAGCCCAACATCGGTCCAGTAGTGCCTTGATTTGTGGGCTGAACTCGTAGGGGCCCATTCGGAATTTTCGGCAGCCCTTCTCCGCGGCGAGCATTATCTTTACCACAAGTCGATCTATCGCCTCCAGTGCCTTCCGTACATCCTCCTGAACAGGGTACGTCGTTCGGTCTTGTAGACGAAGGAGGGTTTCGAAAATACCATGCGCTTTGAAGGCCTTCTTTACATCGTCAATGTAGGATTGCCTTATCCTGCCCACCTTGGAGGTCAGACGCCTCGCAGCCGCAGGTACTATCCTCGGCATGTTGCTGCCAAGGAAGGACTTCATACTGACATCGACGAGGACCGGTCGGTGGTCCCTGAGGCAGGCGTCGAAGGGCAGGTAGGCAGCGCCACACACTTCCATATCAGGCGTGACCCAAATGCCGTCGATGGGCTGGGACCCTCGGAAGTGTGTGGGCGGTCCCTGCCCCGGATTGTGGGAGTGCACAACCTCCTCCATTTCTAGGCCCTCACCACGCAGCCGCGTTGCCATTTCTCCATCGATGACGTTGTCATTGGCATCCTTCAGTAGCACTAATCTATCACCCTTCTCGCGCCAGAGACGTAGGAGGTTGATGAGGTCGTCTTGGAACATCTTTTGCGGAGTGGTCTTCAGGCCTTTCTTGCTGTCTTATCAACATTGATGTGTGTGTATCCGTTATGTAAGAACAAATCCATTCTAGCAGGGTCACGTTTTTTACTTTAGAGCGCTCGCGTATGCCCCAACGCATCCCAGCGCCTATCCCACAAGCAGTTTCCAACGGTATTCTAGTGAAATCTGAAGTCCAAAATAAGGCCCCAAACGAGCCTGCTCTCCATCGTCAATGGTGCTGCTGCTCCGCAGCGTTTCCCTGTCCCCCACCCCCCGATCTCATCCATTCCGGCAACCTTCTTGGCCAATGCCGGCACCGAAACGATACAGATCAGCCCTCCACTATAGCTGGAGGGCTGATCCATATCGTTTGGGAACCATCGGCGGCAATCCGATGCCGTAGCAGGGTATCCCTGGCATCGGATCACAGTCGATGGTGTCTCCCAAGTGGGGGTCTGGGAGCCAAATAGTGGTCTGCTGCCACACTAATCAGTCCTAGAGCAGCGCCATTGGCATCCCTGGGACACCAAGGATGCCGTTTGTCGATATGAATCGACGGCTTGATTGGGGGGGGGGGGCGTTATGGGCGGCGCAGCATTCCTCGATCGGCTCCGCCGGCAGTCGCCGGGGGTGGCCAAAACATCCCCTTAGGAGTCTTGAAGGGCTATGTCATGGCCCAAGCACCAGGCCACTGGCATATAGGGTATCCCCCGAACCCGAACCCCCACGGTGTTGGCCGTCGATTTGGATCAGTTGTGATGAGTCGGGGGCGCCAGAGAGGGTGCTAGAGGGGGTCATTTATCCTCCGGCAGACGCCATGGTGCATGTGCACGTGGCACCATTGCGGTTGGTCGGTGGTTTTTCGTGGTCGTCCCATGTAGTTCTGAGTTTCCGTTGGGTACGAGGGATGACAATATACGTAGAACGCTACAAAATGCTGTATGACAGTGTGCCTGATTAATTTTTTTATTGTTCCGCGGTACAAATATACATAGAAATTCTAAGAATATATCCTTGACCTTAGTACTACAGCGGAATAAGTAATATGGTTATTGGTTATAACTTATTAACTACCAAAATTACGCTGCAGCGTGAACATTTGCCGGGACAAAACGATATATACAGTCACTAAATTTAACTAGCTACAGGCACATATCATCAGAGTTTTCTCATTGTCATCTGATATATTCTCGTCAAATATTTGATAATTCTTTTTCTAAAGTAAATACTTGCAATTTTCTGGATTAAAGTATCATAATATATCTGAAAGTTTTTTTTCTATCTGGGATTTCGGTTTCACTTCCCTACGCCGAAGGAATTAGTACCCAATGATCTTCTCGCCGCGCATTTTGCTCGTGTTGTGAGAATATTTTTTCTCTCCACACGAGTTTTGGCTGTACCTATCGTAGGTAGAGATAGAGAGAGTATGTAGGTAGAGATTTTACCCACCCACCAACCAACCATGGCGCCCCCAGGCTCCCATCGCTTCGGCGGATGTTATGGCGGCGGTGAAGGCGTCATGAAGCCGCCGAGAGGGGAATCTCTTATACCGTAGAATCGTAATAAGTTCCCTGGAGCAATTTGTGTGGCGTATTATGTTTCACCTGAATCATCCTATAGCAAAAGCTAGTATACATAAAAATATATCAAAATCTGTTGCTAATAAGTAGACGTGGAATCTGCCGACCCTAATGGACGAATCTGCTGACGCCGATCAACGAATACAATCTAAACGAAATATATTAATACTTGGTAGCTGGTAGCTTGGCGCCGTCGTCTAATAACTTTAAAGTTTGATTTATGTAAAAACTTACACGGCATTGGTCTGTCGACGTTGAAACGAGCTCCTTTTTGAAACGGACATTTTCTCGGCCGTTAATGTGCGCCGCGCGAATCGCTCTCCGCAAACTTGAAGCCAAAGAAAAGGGCTCTCTAGAGAGCCCCTGATTGATGGTATCGACGGTCGTCTGGCGGCGAAAGAGGAAGTTACTGTCGCGTCCGCTGGTGCTTTTGTGGTTTTGGTCCATCGTGGTTGCCGTGCATCTCTTGCATTGCGAGTCGTGTCTTGTGCTGCTGGTGACAGGCGGCGGGTGGTTCGCTACCTACCTATTTATCGAGAAACAAAAAGCATGTATTAATCTAAAGAACAATCTGATCTTATACCCTCCTTTTGGACTTGATGTGCAACCCCTTTCCGGCAGAATAATCCAGATCAGAAAGATGTCCCAACCTCTCCTCAACCAGGAGCAGCTGGGACAGTTTGGCTTTTGTGTTTCGCGGACCTCTTGGTGTGGCAATTTTTGGCCGCAATGATGGCAACAAGAATTTCCCCAACAAAATTATTAGCTTTCAGAGTTTTGAACTACGAAGTCATAGTTGTACGTAGAGCATACTTTAGCTAGGAAAAAAGTTTTCATCTATCGTAGTTGCCTACTCATTGGAGAAAATTCAATAATATGATAACAACAGCAATTTGCCTGTAGAGCAAACTACGAAGCAGTCACCCACCAAATTACACAATCAAGAATTATCACTACTCTATTCGATACCATCAATGGCTCATTTGGGATCAAGTTGTCAAGCTCCTTTGGAAGCTCTTCTTCAAGTAGTAGTTCCTCTGATGGCTCATGAAGTGAAGAAGACTGCCATCCCTAGGTACACAAAGAAGACTCCAACAACAAGAATTTAGGTGCGGAAAATTCCAACAAAGAGCAAGAAGCGGAAGATTTAGGTAATGTTGACAAGGAGTAATGTCCAACAGTACATAATAACGTCCACGAGCAGGACCAATATCAGTTTGAAAGCAAAGAATCGAGTACGACCTCAAAGATGCCAGAAATATGCAGAGGAAGAAAATAAAACCAAGAAAAAAGGATTTCTTATTTGTGGTTATGACATAAAAAAATCATATCTATGATTCTAGGCGCTGAATAACAAATAGATATATGGATCATGTCAATAACACCTTTGAGACATTGAAATCATAATGTGTACTACATTGGCATTTATCCTTATATGAATATACCTCAGGTATACATCAGATCAAGGACAAAGACAGTGACATAGCAGACACCATATCACGGCTAATAATTATCGATACCTTATCTGGTAAGACAGGATTCGTACGAATAGAGTGTTATTCCTTAGGAGAGAAAATGATGCCACAGAGCAGTCTTGTGAACAAGTTCTCACGTCACCACTTAGCCAGCTTGGAATCTTGAAAAATTCTGCTTCATTGTGGCCTTTTTGAAAGTTCCTTAGCAATTTTCTAGCTCTGATCATGACAAAACATTTGACTGGAACATATTCATTAGCAATCGTTTGAGGTCGTTCATTTGTTAGATAACATCGGATATTATGGCGGCAGAGAGAGAGAGAGAGAGAGAGAGAGAGAGAGAGAGAGAGAGAGAGAGAGAGA
>JALLPA010002905.1:0-10428 GCA_036939895.1 Thalassiosira exigua | reverse complement strand
AGAAGCTCTTTGTGGGTATGATTCTGATCCTCATTTTCGCTGAGGCTTTGGGACTGTATGGACTGATTGTGGCGCTTATCCTGTCACAGAACTCCTTTGTCTGTGAAGGCGACAATTAAGCATGCCAAACTTAGATCTTAGCAGCATGTGAACGATTGCTGCTGCTACCTCTCTGTTGAATCAGGGCTGTTTTAGATAGCCGAGCATTGATGTTAGATGTCTCCCGAGTGTAACCTTATAGAACACATACCAATCCTTGAGACTTTTGCCAGGCTTGACAACTTATGTGGCGAACTTCCTGAAGGTGGGGGATATGGCAATCTAAGGAGAAGTCTGTGATTTTGCTGAATCAAATCGGAAAACTCGATGCCTCTATGCGTAGGTAAACCCAAGGTGTTGATGAACGTTCTGTCATAAAAGTTAGTGATGCTATTGAGCATGAATCGACCTATCTTAGAAAGCACGATGATTAGCCACGACCTTGCCGACCGGTATGCCGTCAATCACTTCCCCCCCTTTCGCCATGACGATGGTAGTTGTGCCTGGCATCATCACGCCGCGTTGATAAGCACATTTGTTAGCCGCAGAGGATTTTTCTTGACGGGAGAATATTGATCTTTTGTGGGTGGTCGTAGGCTTAGATGTAACAGCACTTGTTTTCTCTTGATCCGGAATGATAGCTAGCTGGGAAGACAGTTGAGAAGGTGCTTGGGATTGGAGAGATAGAGTTGGAACGCGATGGGAGGGTTGCGACGCCATGAGTTCAGGAGAAGTCGGGCAAAATTGGTGTGATGCTTGAGGCAAATGTTTGCTCAGCATGCCCTTCACTTCCTGGTCTACACTCGTCGACAATGGCTTCGAGTCATGGGCCTTGACGCTGCTGATAGCACTGTCTCTTTGGACAGATTGACTCCGCTTCGATGCCCGCTTCCTTTTTGCCCTATCCACCTCCAGATCAGTCGAATGCAACGCTATCAGATCTTCGTCCCACATATCTCTAAGCTTCATACACTCTTTCCATCTGGTCATCATCAGGTCAACTTCCAATAGCGGCTTGATCGCGTCCATTTCATTGCAGCGTCGAGAGGCTCCATCAACTTCTGTGTCTGTTCGCAACAAGTCAATTATTTCGTTGAGGTCGTCGTGAATGGAAGCAGATAGAGCCTGCGAATGCTGATAGGCGTTCGCCTGAAGTCCGTCGGTCTCGTGGGGGTCGAAAAATTGATAGGCGTCATAATCTCCCAGAAGCGATTCGGACGACAGGAATATCTCCTCTCCTGGCGACGCTGGTCCATTCTTCCACCGTCCCTCGTTTTCACCAAGGTCATATTGATGCATGACGCCTCCTTTCCCTTGCTGAGGTGCCTCGCTTTTGTTCATTTTCTTCTTCTTCGCATGTTCATCCATCTCCAAATCTGTTTTCCTCAAATCCTTCCAGACGTCATCCACCCATGCTTCCTCTTCGAAGAACTGGGGCATTTGGAGGCCCTGCTTGAACCTATCCACGAGCTTATCAACCTTGTGCAGGTCGAGTATGCATTGTATGTCCTTCAACGTGCCCAAGGATGTCTTCCGAGATTTATGTGATTTCTGCCGAGGAGAACGCTCGTGTTTTGTCGTTTGGGAACAGGCATGACCGCCACCGTTCCCACCGGACCAAGTTGACCTGCGATCTTCTTTTGTTTCCATCATTCTAGCAGTGGCACTGTCCACTGATCGATCGACCATGTACAGATCTATCAATGCGCCCGACAGACCAGCCATGGCAGCATCGGCTTGGACCTGACTGACATTGTGATGAGAATGAATTTCATATGTGTTCTTCGTTGTAGATTGGAGCGTGTTGAGGAGGTTCTGCTTAGGACTTGTCAGCGGCAAATGCTGAGCGCAGAGCTCCGACTGGAAGAGCGGCTGCGAGCCTTGCTGCGTCGAGGAGAAAAACGATACGGGCAGAGAGGGATGCCGGCGATGTTGGGCGCGTCCTTGGTGCAGCTGGGGAGCGGAGCCCGTGCTGCCGGCGTCCGTGTAGGAGCACAGCGACAGCCCTCGCGGACGCAAACGATTGGGCGCGCCGATGCCGACGTTGTTCCCGAAGCTGTTGTTGGTCTGAGACGATCCGATGGTGGAATCGTCGTGGGAAAACCCCGGCTGGAGGTAATGATGCTGATTGTTATAGATGTTGTTCCAGGCATCCGTGTATTCGACCTCTTCCTCCTCGGGAGGTTTCCAAGCGGGGGGCTCCAATTCATCGTACTGACTGCAAAAGATGGACGGAGTGTGTTGCGACGGAAGATCAGGCAGCCCCGAGGGCGCTTCATTTGGGTCGTTGTCACCATTTTCCACTGGCGTGTCTACATCCTTTTCCTCGTACTCTCTGATTGCTTGCGGAGTGCGTAGAACTTTCGGTTGGGAGGTTTTGGGCGTGCTTAGTTGGCTTACACTCACGCATGGTGTCGATGGAGACGGGTGTTCGCCGTCGCCTTCCCTGATATCGAATGAGCCGGACATGATATCATCCAAGACGATTTTGAGGGAACGTTGCGGAAATAATAAAGAGAGTCTCTGCTGGCATGCCAATCCGCGCGGCCCGTCGCGGTCGCTGCGCCGAGGAGCGACGAACTGATTTGGACCAAATCAAAGAAGTTGAGCGGGAGAGGAGAGGATGTAACGGGAGAGAGGAGAGTGGAGGAGGAGGAAGGGGAGGCGACAGGCGAAGTCGGAGAGGAGGAGGGCAATGGAGGAGGGGCCGGCCGCCGGCCGGCTGAAGGAGGAAGGGTTGTGTCTAATATTCGCTGATCATAAATTATGGCGATGTCATGAGTGATATTTTTCATTTAATGTGAATATTTTATGACCATTTATCGCTGGTTAAAATTTCCGAGAAAAGTCTAGCGACCTCTCGAGAGGGACCAACACCAACAGTGCGGAATGCAGACCGAGCTTCGTCGTATCGTAAGTAGAAGGTAGAGGATGAGTTACTCGGGAGGGCGGGAGTGGTTCGCCAAAATATGTCAATAAGCGAAACATATCGTATTTGATGTATGTAGTAATATTTGTTATGTGAGAGCTAGCGAAATGTTTGGCGAGAATTATTTGTTCAAAAAATGAAAATTACTTGAAATTCGCCCAGACCATGCGACGGCGGGCACCAGACAACAGGCGCGTTCAGCTTGAACGGGATTGGGCTTCTGCTTGTGCGTGCAACGGCGGTCCGAGCTGGCGGGCAGAAACAAACCCTGCGCGGTGCAGGTGCAGTCCTGCATGCAGCTGCAGGACGGAAAGTTGTATTACGAACCGCGTCGCGGCGCCGGAGCAGAGGGATCGCAGGGCATGAAGAGGAAGGGGGACTGAGGAGGAAGGGAGAAACAACTCTGAAGAAGCCAGAAAAAGTGTGGCGGGGGAGGCTAAACGAAGGTGGAAACTGAATCCATGCTGCAAGGCAATCCTGGCAAATCCTGTAGAAAAAATACCTTGGCGTTCGGCGCTGCACCCTGCTAGCTTAGCGAATGGGAGGATCCAGTTCTGAGATGAGCGTCGAGGAAGCCTCTTGCACGGATACGCAAACAAAACAGCATCAATCGCCCGTTATTGATGAGGCTGGTGCGTCGACTGACAAAGGAGTAGCGGCGCAGGAGCCTTACTCATTTTCGGCGGACGAGACGACTCACCGTTCGTTTCCTCGAAAGCGACAAACGAATTATGCAGTGCCGCTTGCTGAACTGCCGCGGCGTGGATGGCAAAAGCTAACAGATTTGCAACCTTTTTTGGTCACGAGAAGTTTCGGCACACCATTCCTATTTGTCCTCGTTCTGGCGGGATATCTCGTGAGGCTGATCTACCAAAATCGAAAACGGCAGAAAGAATGGCGGTTAATGAGTGACAGTCAGCTTGAAAAGATACGTCTACGCAACTCGCAGCAAACTCTTGAGACGGAAAAAGCTACAGAAGTCGGGCACTCAACAGAAACCAAGAAGGCAGCAGACCCAACAAATGTGATAGGGTCGGATGGATCAACTGTAGGGGAAACAACGGCACTTAGGCCAAAGCAAAGGAACTGTGCGAATGACGCCGAGAGCGGTGCACTAAAATTCGATCATTTGCGCAAAATACGTGCAAAGCAACAAGAGCAGCACTTGGTTCGAATCAAATCAGCTCAAAAGCAACACAATCGAAAAGAAAAGAAGAAAAGTCAGATACTGCACAGCTCTTTGGATCATGCTGCTGCTGACAGAGCATTGGAGCGACGGAGAAACATCATGCTGCAGGAGGAGTTGATGTTGCAATCATCTGAGCAAGGCATCCAGAATCATCAAAGGATCAATGAATTGGAAGAGATGGAACGGATAGAGCTTTTGCAACAGCAGAATTTAGAGTATCAAAATTCTTTGCAACGTGACCAGGATCGTGACCGGCAGCTAGCACTAGAAAATGAGAAAAGATTGCAAAGAGAGGAGGCCATAATGAGTGCAAGACGGCGTCTGGTTGCTGCTGGAGTCAAATGCACTGATTTCCACACTAACAATTCAGACAGCAGTAAAACGAGCGGTGGAGAAGTTGTCAAAGTGAGACTCCTCATACCACGTGGACAAAGGGTTGAGGTTGCCTTTTGCGTGAATCATCAAGTTGGATTGATGTACGATCTTTCACTATTGATCTTGGACAAGGAGAACTTGCTGTGCAGCGGCGAGGGTGGCAATCACGAAGTGGAATTGCAAAATGATGGTATTTCTGCTGATGCCGGACATGATGACTCTGCTAATCCTCGCAACAATGATTACAATGCCATCCGCGAAGGATGGAAGCAAATATTCTGTCCATTTTCGCTCGCAAGCACGTACCCCCAGAGAACCTTTGACAACTTTTGCAACCACACGCTGGAGGACTGTGGATTAAACGACAGTGCTTTGCTAATGATTGTGGTTGATTCAGACTAAAATATTATAATTTGAAGCATGTTGACAGTCTTGGACTCACATTACAATACACTGGAAAAATTAGTGGAAGTTTCCCACATACAAACTGCTGACCCATCCACTTGAGCAGGCGATATTCCATCAAAGATTTGCTTCCTTACTCTCAAGCATAAAAAAATGCTTATTCGTGGTTGGCACCAGGATCAGAGACAGACACCCTGAGATGGAGCTTGGTGGGGCTAAGGATAGAGAGTTTGGTCTGAGAATGTCAAGAAAGAGAGGCAACTTGCGTGGGACAACTTTGTACATTGATGCCTCCAGTTGTGGAAGAGAGAAGCAAGTTGCACGTTACGGGGACATGCACCACCTGGTATCACCCCTGGATGCCTTGGGATTGGGGCACCCCTCTAGGTCCACCATCCAGGTGAGATTATTTCCTATTCATTTCTAACAATACTCTAGTTGAAATGTCACAACCATCGCCATTGTGCAATTAAGAATCATCTACTCCAAGAGGGAAGCAGCCATATTTGTCCTCGGCAAAGAGGGCATGTCACACATTACTGCACATGGGTGATGCACCTTACAATGCCCGATGCCATGGAAACTGTGTCAATCAATGGTGCTGGATATACACGATCGTTTATCTGTGTAATATCAGTATCAGTGAATCAGATATGACAACAGGACATAAATGACAGATTCCTTCTTTGGGGTCAAAACAAATCAGGTAGTTGTTACTGCTACAGGTAATAATGAGGGTATAAAGTAAGTTGAACAAAGGACAATAGCTTGGGAATGAGTATAAATCACGAAGGTCAATAAAAAAATTTTGAGAACTGTTGTAAAATAATGAGATGAGTGTATGATTTTTATTGGCACAGTGGCACTTAATTTGGAAACATTAGGTGGATCCATATATCAGGTAATGATTTGAAATGGCGTGAAAGAGATTCAATGGGGCAATGACAGGATTTGATCCTGTCCCTCCCGATCTGGCAGCCTGTATTACAGGGAGGCAGGGTGAGCATTTGTGTGAGCAAAATTGATGACTACTTAGGTAGTAATATCTCATGGCACAGCTAGCAAGGTTGAAGTCTTTAATAGATATCAGATATATGTCAATTCAATTGCGAAAAAAGAAGTGGGTAGAGAATAGGTTGGAGATGAGCAACAGAGATTATTTGCATTTGCATTTAACATGATAGTGAACTACTCAGTGTTTCAACAATTTGCCAGCATATGTGAAAGAAATCCATAACTTCCTTGGAGACATGACATGGCAATCCATTGAATTCATTGACATCTGCTATATGAATGGTACATATAGATTGTAATGAAAAATATTCATAAGGTAACATAGATACAGGCTCAGATTGAACCCTCTGCTCGAATAGTGTTTGGTCGTTTTGGTCAATTAGCACCAAACGTGCCAAAATGATAATATTAAGTGTTGAAGTAAAAAACAAAGCGATCATTCTCTTTGTGTTAAAGCAACATGAGATTGGACTCGCTGTAATAAGTTGAAGGTGCCAATTTAAAATGATTGTGTATGGAACATTTTTGTTTTGTCTTCAAGCCTATTTTTTTTATGATGCTGCACAAAAATAGAGAGAAATGTGTCAATTTAATTCCAAACTTTGTTGATTGTTTGTTTGTATGTCTTCAGTTGTTCATTTATCCAATCGCGGCAGCGTCAAGCTTCGATGATTACATTAGAAAATTATATCGTGTTTCTGCTATTTTCATCATTTCAACGGTTCTAACAATTATCCAAAGCTATCATAGTTTTCGTCATTCGTATCTTATTTTACATATAGAAACAAGTATTGTTCCTATGTCAAATCGGTCTTCACACACATCGTCACAATATCTTCTCTACACGAGGTAGATACGTCAGTATTATCGCCACACTCTATCGGTACACCTAGGTAGGTACAATCAAAAGTAAAAAATACCAATTTTATCGCTAAACATTCGCAGATGAACAACATGATCAAGTGGTCGGTGGGTCTTCCCATCCCAACTCCCTTTTAAACAGATCTAACCTTCTATCGAAGCTTGGATAGGCATCACGCTTTTAGACAGTGTCTTGGAGACCGTCTAAGTGTTTTCAAGGGTAAAAAGTCAAAAGTCGACGATCGACGCATGACGCCCGAAAAACGTCATCCGTCGTCCGTCGACTTTCTACTTTTGCGAGTCTCTCCAAGTGTTTGACAGACACATTTTTTGAAAGTCAACTGGCAACAGCTGACGATTTTTCCCACTTCGAAATACATATTGTACTATTTACTATCCATACCGATGCAGCAGTTCACGCTTTGACAGGTGAAAATACATAATACCATTCGAGAAGAGAGACGTCGCGGACGCCGCCGCCTGGGCGGGGGGGGAGCCTTCTGCCTGAGCACCGAGTCAAGGCCGGAGAGTGAAGTGCAGCGCGGTAGAACAGGCGGCTGACGTTGGCATTGACTAGGCTGACCGTTCTTCCAAGAAATGTATTCCCATCCCAGGTGATCCAGTTCATGTCACGGACCCTCGTAGAGTAGGAATTTGTATCGTAGAATTTTCTCTACGTCACAAAAACCTATTCTCGGAAATTTTCGGCCCTTTGTTCGGACGGGCGAACGATGGGTATACGATAGGATTTATGTAAATAAAATTATATCTATTTGTTATGTCTAACAGTATTTTGTGTTCTACAGATTAACGGCTTCTTGAGTTTTTGACGCTCTACCATGATCACCCCCCCCCTCGATCCAACAGAAATGGAGCTGTTGCATCGGCCACAGTGCTTCTACACTGGTAGCAAGAAGCGAATTTATGCCCAAGATCATGGTGACCATGGGCATACCCCCCCCCCCCGTAATTGGCGGAACACAACTGCCTCCATAAAATTATTTGTGTCCCGGCAGCGATTGATCGAATTGATGCACCACGGGTGCCGGAGACGATATGTTGGTGCCACAAGGAGTCACAAACGTGCCGATGGCGATGGCAATCAGCCCTTCCCATGTAAGTGGGGAAGGCCCAAGAGCCTGAGAGATGCCACAAGGCGCCATTGTCTAAC
Source organism: Thalassiosira exigua (assembly GCA_036939895.1). Lineage (NCBI taxonomy): Eukaryota > Bacillariophyta > Thalassiosirophyceae > Thalassiosirales > Thalassiosiraceae > Thalassiosira > Thalassiosira exigua. The sequence continues at coordinate 2,445 of JALLPA010002905.1, read as the reverse complement.
ATTACGGCCACCAGACGAGTTATCAGACGAACAGGGGAGACGTTGCGATGGCGCACCTCACGCTCGTCCGGTGCCCGTAGAACAACCAGACTTGGTACTATCAAAACAAACCCCTCGCAGCATACAATGACTCGTTGACAGATGATCTCCTTGGAACGGCATCAAGTGAGATCGGAAGAGTCGAGGAGGCGACCCCGAGTCAAGTCTACTCCGCAGGTGGGAGGATCGTCCTCTCTCGGAGGAGTCGACACAATCCCCACCCCGTATTGGTTTCCACACTAACCCAGATATATCCACTTCACATGAGGGTCGCATGGCCGGAATCAGGCGGCGCTGCGACGCTCATATGATTCCACAAGCATCCCCCAGTAAGCTCCATCTACCCGCAGGTTTTGGGGCCCAACAGCGCACGCCAAACAGGCTGGCCAACAAGTCCGACGAGCCCAGCTAGCCTGCCTCGAGTGCTTCGCCCTCGGATGCCGCCAGTCGCCCATGCGAGGCTGTCGCCAGGGNCGAGGCTGTCGCCAGGGCCGGTATGTGGCATCACTTTGCGTCATCGGGGAAACACTTCCCGCAGAGGGAACCCCCCGAAAATGTCGGCTCACCTGCTGGCTCAACCGGAGCCAGGATCCTCAATCCTTCCGGAAGTGACTCCTCCTCCCGAACGTCTCTCGGACCCTGGCCCCGCCGATGCCGTGCCCCACTCCAAGTATGCTGACTGCGATGCTTGCTTCTTGGATCTCGATGCCTTCGTGTATCCAACCCGACTTGCGCCCGATTATCATTAACGTAGGCGACCCTCTGTCGTCCTGAACCATCACTTCTCGAAGAGGTCGATCTTGATGCTCTCGGCCCGCCGGTCATCGTCGTATCCATCGGGAGACGAAGCGGACAGACTCCTCCTTGAACCAGCAGTCGGCGCCGACCAGCACGGCGGCTATCGGCGGCAACGGCTGGAGGATGTCCTCGCTCCCACCCTTCCATTCGACGATGGGCCTCAGCCAAGGTCGATCCCCCCCCTTCGACCGCTCCTACGGCGATCGGTAATCCCCCATGGACGCGCCCGGAGTGACGCGTCCCCCCTGGCGCTCTGTTCCCCGCCGCTAAGTCAAGGTGCTCTTCCTGCACACCCCGGCCGCGATGGGTCACGTCTGCAACCCTGCCCTCACGCAGAGATCCACATATCGCTCGGGGACCGAAGTCCCCGGGTCGACTCTCTCCGAGCGAGGCGTCCAGCCGACGTGCTCGACGACTCTCCGATCGGACGCTCGGACGGAGAGCAACGGGCGGGTGCAGGAGCGGGACGCCGCGACGAAGCCACGACGTGGAAAGGCTGGGATGGTGTGGACTGGGCGCCGAAGCTATCAGATCCGGTCAGCCATCAGTGCTGCCGTCATCGAGGGAGCAAACGACCCCCAACTTGCCACCCCGTCTCCGAGCCCAGCGCGGCGAGGCCCGAAGAAGTGCAAAACGAAAAGAAATAACTCCGAGGCCGCTGTCCCCCCCGAAGGGGGGGGGGGCAGCGGCTGCCACGAGCCACTGATCCGATTTGCAATCCACAGCAATTATGGCAGCACAAGAGACCGCTCTCGGCGCGCGCGCGAGGGCTGATGAGGCCCTGTACCCGTGGGACAACGCGCGGCGCACGGCGAACCCGGGTCTGGTTCGCCGAGCGTCATCTCCCATTCCTTGATTGCCTGATTCTCTCCTCAAACGTAGGAACTCCTACACCTCCTCGCGGGAACCTCAAAACATCAACCAAACGCCACTAAAGGGCTCCGTCCGTTGCTCACGGCCTCACGGCGACCGACGCGCGTCCTATCTTTCCAAGTCCGTGTAACCAGCTCCGGTGACTATCCATAACACCGCGAACCGCACCGGATACTTGGACGAGCAGCACGCCAAACCAGTAGGCGCCCAGTTCGCTCGGCCTCTGCCTGCTGGGCGAGGCACTCCGCTAGCACTTCTACCGCTTGTGTTCCCTCAGTTGCTGTTGTGGGCTCCCCCGACACGCCCACCATTCAGATTGCTTGACAAAAGACCCGCCTCGCTACCAATATGAGATAGTGATCACAGTATGGCAGCGGTGGCGTCCATTTTGCAGAGGCCTGTAATGGTATGTCGCCAAATCCTCGCTCCAACGTAAGGAGAGAAGTCAGTTTTTGTGAAAAAGTATGAATCCAAGTTAAGTGTGTGTATGGTGCGCCACGCAACCACTCCCCAGCTTGCCAGAATAGCCATAAAGGTCTAGACAGCGAAGCCCCTCGTCGCAGACAAAGACTCGTAAACGCTAGGTCCACTCGGATAGATCCACAAGCAGAACGCGAAGAGTCGAGGAGGCGACCCCGAGCCGAGTCTACTCCGCAGGTGGGAGGATCGTCCTCTCTCGAAGGAGTTGACACAATCCCCACCCCGTATTGGTCTCCACACAACCCATTTTATCCA
>JALLPA010002899.1:0-11084 GCA_036939895.1 Thalassiosira exigua | reverse complement strand
TACAATTTAAATTTATTTTGACAATAGCTGATCCATGTAGGATCAAACCCTGTCAAAGGTAATTAAGAACCACCTATGGTTTATGGGAAAACATTGTAATCTCCCAATGGTATGAACCTTTTTGTGGGGGCTTCCAAAAGTGATGTGGGGGTACGGGGCCATACCTGAAGCCCTGATAAATGTATGGACCAAATAGGTTCTAGTTCACAACACGGTTTATCATATACTCGAACAAAAACACATGCCTTGTAACGTTTTTGTCGTGATCGCATGATCTCTTGAAATAACACAAAACTGTTGTGATTTTACTACATTTTCCTCGTTCGGCCTACATGTATTGATCCCATTCATACGAAATCAAGTACCATGGTATGCATAATTGTTGGGGGCAGAAGGTGAAAAAGAAAACATTGAATGAGCCGCAGAAGTGTAACGAGTCATGAGGGAGTGTGTAACAGCAACATTATCACTGTTTTGTAATCGCAGAGATTGTATCATTGACACACCTTTACTTTTCATGAGCCTGTCCATGTAATTTTATGTATGAAATCACACTCGATGTCTGTAGCCAGGACCAATTGTGTCACTTGATGTATTCAAGCACGCTGTAACAATGAGTCGTGTGCATTTGGAGTGTTCAAGAAAAGCTAATTCTTCGCATTGGACCATTTTGTGATCAAATGCCGTCTGTAATTAGCACCAGTTGCGATGCAGCAGGATCACCGCACACGATGGGATGTTTCTGGCATCTAGCCATCATGACCTATGAATTCAAATGCAATTTAAGGAACAAATAGCAGTCACGCGCGCGGTTCCTAGTCCCTAGCCCAAAGTTGGTGGACCCTGAAGTGTCCTTCCACCTCCCATCTCCCTGGTTTCAGAAAGTCCTTCTCGCCTCTCCCCCTCACGCCTGCCTTCATTTCCCCTCCTTTGTCCTCCGCCACCCGTTCCACGTGTTCCTCAACAACATCGCAATGGTCATGGGGCCCACGCCCCCCGGCACAGGCGTGATGTGCCCCGCCACCTCCCTCGCCCCCTCGTAATCCACGTCGCCCACCAACTTGTACCCCCGCTTCGTCCCCGGAGCGTCGACGCTGTTGATCCCCACGTCGATCACGGCGCACCCCGGCTTCAGCCACGACTTGGAGATCATCTTGGCGCGTCCCACGGCCGCCACGACGATGTCCGCGCGCTTCACCACATCCTCAATGTTTTTGGTCCGCGAGTGCACGATCGTGACCGTGGCGTTGCGGTGGAGGAGCAACATGGCCACGGGGAGGCCCACGAGGTTGGACCTGCCCACGACGACGGCGTTCGCGCCCTCGATCTCGATCCCGGACCGATCGAGGAGCTCGATGCACCCCTGGGGCGTGCACGGGATGTGGAACGGGATCGACGTCAGCTCCTTCCAGTTCAGCTTCGTCGCGCCGGCGTGCGTGGCGGTGTTGAAGAGCGACGCGGCGTTGGCGGGATGCAGGCCGTCGACGTCCTTCTCGGGCTTCACGGCCGCGAGGATCTTCGCCTCGTCGATCTTTTCCGGGAGGGGGAGCTGGATCAATATCCCGTGCACCTTCGGGTCGTCGTTCCACGCGGCGATCTTCGCCAGCAAGTCCTCCTCGGTCGCGCTCTCGACGTCCTTGTATTCCTCCAAGAACGAGTCCATGCCGCAGTCCGCGCACGCCTTCTGCTTCATCCGGACGTACGTCTGGGAATCCTTCCGCTGGCCCACGAGCATCACGGCCAAGCCCGGCCGGCTGTCGTCGGATCCGAGGGACGCGAGCTTCTCGGCCAGCTCGGACCGGACCGCCGACGCGATGGACTTGCCGTCGAGGTCCTTCGCCGTCGTCGTCATCGTGGACGTGGGCGTTTCGGCGTCGACGTCGGGAGAGGAGGAGAGGTTGGGGACGGAGGCGCGGGGCCGACCGGGACCGGGGGCGACGAAGGGGACGAAGGAGTGGGAAGGCGCGACGAAGGAGGAGGATGCCAGGAGGACGAGGATGCCGCGGGTGAGTAAGCCGTGAAGGGGCATGAATTGATTCGGATATTTGGATTTGGATTACGAGTGAGAGGTGAGAGGCGCGTGGCGTGAGAGTGACAGAGAGTGACAACTCCGCGATCCACAGTGATGGATTTGTGGATACTTCTAAAGGAGCGATTTGAGCGATGTAATATCACGTTTAGAATGTTTCTAAAATAAATAACATGGTATATTTATTATCGCCAACAAATGAGCGAACGGACATGTTCCATACATACATTTATTACATGCCATCTCAGCCAATCCGAACTGAAACTGGAGATGACAAACAAAAAAGATCTTCAATCACCCTTCTTCACCTTCACTGTTTATCACTTTCACTTTTCACTTTCCGTTTCCAATACCAGGACTGCAAAGATAGCAAAGAGGCGCACCGACACCGACGCGACCGGAACAGCCAGCCATGGTGCCCCGCCCGACCTTCTTCGCCGCCCCCAAGCTCAGCCACAGCCGCAAGAAGCGCTCCGGCTCGGTGTACACCACGTGGCTCCGCCCCGCCGAGCCCGCCAAGAAGACGTCGTACGTGAATTTGACCGTGCTGGACGCGTCCGACGCCGTCTACGGCATGGTCCGGGGCAAGGTCGACGTGGCGCTGAGCTCCGGTCCTCCGCGGTTCGGACCCCGCTCCGTGAAGGACAAAGTCGCCCACCGCATCGCGAAGACGGCCTCCGAGCGGGTGACGACGGCCGAGGTAGCGAGGAAGATGTCGGAGAAGTTGCCCAAGATGCTCATGGTGAGTCCTGCGCATAGATGAGGACGGAGGCATCGTCTTGGGGTCTTCGAGGATCGGCATATTCCTTTCGTGGGAGCGAGAAGAAGGAGGGGTGTCGTATGACGTACAGAGCATGTCAAATCGGGCCGCATTTTTCAGTCAGCTGCTTGTTGTTGTGCGTTCGGCAGTAATTTGAACGAGGCCGTCACAGTCGTGAGGATGCTGACGCTGATGCTCTAATTGTGTTTGAATTCTACAGCTAACACACCATGGATAGCAACCTTATCCTCACGATGGATGGGGGAAATAGGCGTGACATGCCATTGTCTTGGATCCGTGATGACAAGAAATCCCTTGTGGATGTTATGGAAGAAGAGAGTTAAGTTTTGTTATCTCTAATAATCCCAAGAAGAGGAGGAAATGGAGTCAAAGAGGAAGACTCCGTGGTCTCAAACTACTTTGCCTCGTGGGTAGGACCTTGTCCTCGCCATGGATGGACGTTGGCCCACTATAATTTGTCACGGAACTATCTTCGCTTTCTGACGAGGTCGGCTTGAATCGCACGCGAATGATTGGGAAGGAGAGATCTGAGTTTTTTATTGCTTTTGAAGAAAGAGAGCGAAAAGGAAGTCACTTTTGCTCTCAGAATTGACATTGACAGTGAGGCATGCTGGGCAGGCTTAGCGAGTGGTTCTGGATTTTTTCCAGCCGTTCAGCCTATCTAACAATTTGTCATCCCAGTACAAGATGCACCACAAGGCTGGAGTGCAGCTCGCGGCCGAGGTCGTCTTCCGCGAGGATTGCTTTGTTGTCGTCCAAGTCCAGGTCCAGCGTGTCGACGCGAAGAAGTTGCTCGCAGTGGCCAAAGAGAAAATTGATGATTCGGAAGAGGGCGATGACGCGAACAATGGTGGCGGCGACGATTACAGCAACGACGATAACGACAGCGTCGCCACGGCCACGCTCGACAAGTGGATCGCCGATCAGAAGCAGCTGCTCGAGGAGGAGGAGGAGTCCGCCTACGTTGTCGCTGCGCAAAATGCGGAGGAGTATGATCACCATCCATCTGCGCTCGTCGGCTGGCGCTCCATGTCCTGGAAGAAGCTCATTGTGACGTTCCTGGGGTGGATCCTCGGAGCGATTCTACCGGTCGCCCTCATGCGTAACCTAGAGGAGGACAGGCTGCCGTCGCGCATCCAGAATCAGATCGCGGGGAACGTAGAATCCATGCTGACGGCAAAGCTGGCAGGTAAGGGCATGCGGGCCGAGGCGGTCGTGCTCTCAGAGGAAGAGGAGGCGCGATACTTCTTCGCGCAGCTGCGGAGGGTGCGGCGTAAGCCAGCGGGAGGAGGGGGAGGAGGCGGCGCCAGCGAAAGGTCAGGAGATGAATGATATTGTTGTGGTTTTGGACACCCCTCTCCAGTGTTTTGGGGGCCTCTCATCGATGGACGCTGTAAGCCCGACGAATTTTCAAAGGTAAAGGCCGAGACTTTGGCGCCAAATTCACAGTTAATGCCAAATGTGCACGTCATTTCTTGGGGGGAGGAAGGGGCGAAGGGCTTCGTGAAGAGACTGAAGTGTGGGGCATAGGCGTGTATTGTGAGTGTCATTTAGTTTCTCGGTGCATCACTGAGCAAAGTCTGATTCCCCAGAGGATCGCTTTCGAATGTTTCAAGTTGTTCCATAAGGCTCAAAGCTTCTCTGAGCGCATTCACAATGTTGTATTACGATTCTGGTGGCCCCCAAAAATGATAACAGAAGAAAAATTCTGTGGTCAACAACGTGAATCAGTGGTTTGATCTGCCAGGGTTCTGCAGTGAAATGCCAAAAGCGAAAGGTAGTCGCGTCAGGACACTTTTTCATCACTATTTCCTTAGAACGAGTGCGAGCGGCTGCGCGTTGTATTGCACACTGTGCACGAGCAACCTTCTTTATGATAATCTCTGAATCACGCAGAAGATTGACAGAACCAATATAATGCGTCTTTACTGCTATTGAGAGTGATCTGGTGTGAGAAAGACGGGCAATCATTGACTAGTTCAAACTGCTGATATCTGCTCGGTACCTATTCAGACCTTTTATTATTCATTTTTTTCCTTTCACAAATAAACCAATAATTCCTCCAGGCCCACCAGAGATGTGAAGGAACATTCCGACACAAATTGGGCCGATTTCATTCTTGTTCCATCAGTGCCTCTCCGTTTACGCATTTCTCGCAGCATCCACTAGTAACTTTGCACACTTTACCAGCGTTACATGGTTTACTGCAATTACCACCCGTACCTTAATGCACATTTGGTCACAGTTTTTGCTTTCGCTTATTGACAGAGTGAAAAACGAAAACAGGATACCACCTGAATATCTTGCATAACCACCAATCTTGAGCAAGAAGTCCTGGACCAAAGAGTCACGTGACTCGTCACAGGGCGGACGGCCGTCGGCCGCCGAGAGTCATGTCATGTGGAGGCTCTGTCGGAGAGTGGTCCTGGAAGGTTCTAGCTGTCTGGGCGACACGTGAACATATTTTGCAAAACAGTAGTGGTGGTAAAAAATCTAATAAAAAAGAAAAACAGTCAAAAAGTCTGGATCCATTCTTATCGCATTCCTCTATGTCTAGATGATCACACTGTTTCCAAACACAAATTAAACCAATAATTCCACCGGTCCCACCAGAGAGAATTTTGAAGGAACATTCAACACAATCATTCGGCCGATTTCATTCCTGTTCCACCAGAGCCTCCCGAGGGGGGCTAACACATCTCTCGCAGCAATTTGCATCAAATTGGCACACCTTCCCATCGTTACATAATGTATTGCATGTACCCCCTTGACTACACACATCAGAACAGCTTTTGCCGTTGTTTTCGCTTGTAAGTGACAGAGAGGGGAAAAAAGAAAACAGGATTAGTCAAATATTTGAAAGTGAAACAAAAATGGGCGTTACATATTTGATTTGCAATGCATTTACCTCAAACCGACCTTGACCCCCTTGAGCGAGCCCGCGGAGGCATAATGGGCATGGAGCAAAGAAAATGCCGCGACTGTTTTGATAAGAGTAACTTTCATTTTGTGTGGCAGCTGTGGGATCGATGAGCCTGGGCGGACTGAATGGTCAGTTTGAGATGGGAACGACGTGATTTTTGTGAGCAGAATGGTGGGTGTGGATGGTCGCACCCGCGCGCGGCGCGGCGATCGATACGAGGTCGGGCGGGCGGCGCGCGTGGGAAGAGTGGGGGATTGCATTCGGTTGGAGCTTGGAGGTAGAGGACGCAGGAGCTCCTCGCGGACCAGTTGGAGTTTGGAGTGTGCGCGTGGCGTGGCATGGTTGGCGGCCGTGCTCTTTTCTTTACGTCTTGATGCTCTTTTCTTTATGTCTTGCAACGAAAACTTATTTCATTACGTCGTTCATGCAAGATTTCCTCGATGAAAATGGATCTTATCAAAGCTTCGTTAGAAGATTATGTACATCTGTTTAAAAAGGTTGGAGTTGGGAAGATTAACCACTTTCGTCACGACAGTGTGGGGTATGGTACCTACTCATCTTTTTTCACTCAGAGTGCATATGATTACTGTAGTCAATTGCCCTTAGTCGGGGAGGTCACCTCTTGCTAGGAAATTTTGGTTCTGCTGCGGATCCTCCCATGGTCGTGCGCCTCCACCGTGGGCTAATTCCCTTGTAATGCGCATGCATCGTTGTCATCACTCTCTTGGTGATGTCGTGTTCCCCAGACTCGCATATCTCCGTGCACTCACTGATATCTTTGGCACGGCCAGTGTGCACACCTGCCTTGCATGGTGCAAGTGTATCACATTCACCCTGAAGCACGCACGAGCTTCGTTCGTGCTTCATTCTCTTGGGCATATTCACTCAGTCCCATCAACCCTGCACGGCCAAGGAGCAGAGCGGGGTTACCTGAATTGGCGCTCTAGTACTCATCACTCATCATTGATCATGCAGTACCCCCCTCACCAACCTGCGCCTCTTCTCTCCTGAGAGCACTTTTATGAGCAGGTCCGCATAGTTGCAGTGGGTGGGGATGTGACCGGTAAGGCACTTGCCCATAGCCACGGCCACTCTGACTGCATGATAGCATATCGAATTGCTCTTCTTCTTGAGCACTGGCTCGGGTGTCCGAGTGTTGTAGATGATTGACAGGTTGTCCCTGAAGATGTACAATGGGTGTAATCGACGGGTGCATCCAGCATGCGAAGTTTGTACTGAATGCCGCGGAGGCATTTCATGCCATTCTTCATGGCCACAAACTCCGCACCAAAAACTGATGTCTCTACTGTTGCCTGCTTCTTGCTAAACCACTGCACAAGTCCCTGATTTGCAAAGATCATGAATCCTGTCCGAGATCACCTGGTCAACTTGTTGCCCGTGTGATCGCTGTCTACGAACATGTGCAGCTCTAGGCCTTTCCCATGCGGCTCTAGCGCATCCTCTGGGATCGCCTCGGACACTCCCCATAAAATTCCTTCCAATTACATTCTATGAACTTGCCATGGTTTATCTCTGGGTACGATTGATCCAGCACGAGGCAGATGTTGTGCTTCTTGTCAAGGTAGTCCATCACATGGAGAGCCAGTTCCATGTGACCCTCCTGCGAAAGTGCAAAGTCCAACGACAGGAGGGAAACCTTGGTATAGCAATGTCTATACTACCGAGCTCAATCATCCATCTGAGCATAATACCAAAGACCGACTGGCGAGAACACCAAGTTTGCCGTTGCCCAGGACATCGCCGACCGTCGTAATACCAACATCCAATCCAGCATCGGGGCAAAAGAGGGTGCCACTGAGGCCATTGTTGCCAAGGTGGGCACGCACATCACCGACCCCGTTCTTCGCACCATTGATGGCAACTACTACAAGGGCGTCGACGATTATGAACTCGCTGACGTCGTCGATGCCGCCCGCGACGGAGCCGACCGCCCATCCATCACGGCCATCCTTGATCTACTCCTTGCCGTTCTCCGTTACCGCTTCAACTTCCAGCGCAAATGCAGCGAAAACGTCGAGCTCCTGCGGACCAACGCAGGCAAGCTGACAGCGTATGGCATTGACGTCCCCGAATCCCACATCGCCATCGTCATCCTATCCAACATCGTCCATGCCACCAGGAGTGACAACAGCAGCTTCGCTAGCGACTTCAGCCATGCCCTGCGGTCCATCCAACGCAAGTACGACTACGACCATCAGCACGACACCGCGTCCATCAAGTTCATCATGACTGAGCTTGCCTCAGCCGACCGTGTCCGCAATCTCCGCGATGCCCCCGCGCCAAGCGAAGCCAATGCCGCCACCGATGATGCCAGCGTGTGGCCCGACGCCAGCGTCCCCGGCACCGTCGACGGCCAAATGACGTACCTCTCCCAACTCATGGCTGGGCTCCATCCCATCCCTTCCGTCACAGATGAAGCCACCGTCGAAACAGCCAATGCCGCAACATCCGACAGCGAATCCTCAAACGACAAAGCCCGCTCCCACAGCCGCAGCCGCAGGTACAAGGACAAGAGCAAGGACAAGAAAAAGGAAAAGCGCGACAAGTCACGTGACCGCCGCAAAGATGGAGACAAGCAGGTTGACAAGGAAGCATGGCGCAACAACCCCTGCCCTCACTGCAAGAAGTGGCGTCGCAACCGTCAACATCCCCACATCCCTCCCTCCCAATGCTCCTGGAATAAGTCATTCAAGGGCTACCGCCCCGATTGGATCTGCAAGGAGATGGAAATCAAGTACAGGCCCTGCCGTATCGAACGTGCCGCCCGCGCCGCTGGCCTCGATACCCTCCTCGACCACCATATCACGTGGGCCGAGGACGAACGCACTGCCCTTGCCAAAGCCGACAATTCCAACCGCAAGCGCGCCGCCATCGAACACGCACACAACGGCCGCACGACAGCAGCGCCATCCCTCTTTCAACGCACCAAGAACCTGGGCCAGGCCTTCAGCGCCAGCGTGCGCCGCGCAGCCAAAACCGTCATTGCCGCGCCGCATGTCTCCTTTGCCGCTAAGGCCAAAGTCATCAACTACAACCCCGATGCCACGTCGATCGTACTCACATATGACTCAGGAGCCGACGGCCACTACCTCAGTGAGAAAGACCGCACCAAGGCAGGCCTCCCCATCCTACGCGCCTCAACAAAGCAAGTCAGCGTGGCAAACGGCGACGTGAGCCACGGCAAGCACGAAACTGTCCTTCCCTTCGCTGGCCTATCCAAACACGCCGCCACAGCCGACACATTCCAAGACTTCCCCACCTCCTTAATGAGCGTTGGCAAAACGGCTGACGACGGTACCATCTCCATCTTCACGAAGGACGGTGTCACCGTGCACAAGGAGCACGATGTTCTCATCACATGCCGCGGTGAACCCCTCCTCATCGGCGTCCGTGACGAACGTGGCCGCTACCGCGTCCCTCTTGTCCAGCAACGCGGCCAATGGCAACCGCGACGTCCCTCCAAACGCGCCCGCGCTGCGCTGGGGCAAGCCAACAGTGTCTACGACCTCCCCTCCGTCGAGCAGGCCGTGCGCTGGATGCACGCCGTTTGCGGCTTCCCCGTCAAGTCCACGTGGCTCAAGGCCATCAAGGCGGGGAACTTCCATGGTTGGCCCCTTCTCAACGAGAAAAACGTCCAGAAGTACTACCCCGAGACAGCCGCCACGCCAAAGGGGCACCTCAACCAGACGAGAAAGAACGTCCGTAGCACCAAGCCCAAACCACTCGTTGAGGTCAAGGACAACCGCATGCGGGGCAAGAAAGAGCGTGATATCTACACTCGCGTGTATGACGTTCGCGAAACCGTCTTCTCCGACCAGACCGGCCAGTTCCCGAAGAGGTCCCTCTCGGGCAATCGCTACATCATGGTCATGGTCGAAATTGACAGCAGCGGCATCCTCGTCGAGCCCCTCAAGAACCGAACAGACGGCGAGCTCATTCGCGCCTACGAGAAGCTCATGGGCCGACTCCACCGAGCGGGAGTCCAACCGCGCAAACATGTTCTGGACAACGAGGTATCCGAGTCCATGAAAACCCTCATCCGCGACAAGTACCACATGCAGGTCGAGCTTGTCCCCCCCGGCTGCCACCGACGCAACGCTGCCGAGGTCGCCATCCGCAACTTCAAAGCCCACTTCCTCAGCATCCTGGCCGGTGTTGCCGACGACTTCCCTCTTTATCTGTGGGATCGCCTCCTCCCCCAAGCCGAGATCACTATCAACCTCCTCCGACAATCCAATGCCACGCCCACCATCTCTGCCTACGCCCACCTCAATGGCCCGTTTGATTACAATCGCATGCCCCTCGCCCCGATGGGCTGCAACGTCCAAGTCCACGAGAAGACGGACCAACGCGGGACGTGGGCGTTCCACTCCGTCGACGGCTGGTATCTCGGCACGTCCCCCGAGCACTATCGCGTCCACCGCTGCCACATCAAATCCACGCGCAGCGAGCGGCTCAGCGACACGGTGCAGTTCATGCACAAGGAACTCACCAATCCCACGCTCACACCAAAGGACAAACTGATGAAAGCGCTCGCCGACTGCGCCGCGGCCCTCCGCGGCACCCAAGCTCCAATCCCTGCCGACCAGCTCCGCGATCTTCGTCGCCTCGTCACCGCGGCTCAGCGCGACCCCCCTCCGGCTCCGAGGGTGCCCACAAACGAGACCACAGCAGTTCCGAGGGTGCCCGCCCCCATTCCTACCGCCGAGCCACGCTGCAACACACGCTCCATGTCCGCTGGTCCACCAGCCCCGTGCGCACCCCCCACCCCCGCACCTCCGAGGGTGCCCCCGCCACCCATGCTGCCCGCACGACGCACAGCACGACCGGCACCGCGCACTCGTCCACCATCAGCTCCCGACGCCCCAGCCTTCCGCACGCGCGCACGCCAAGCCCTTGCACGCGCCTTCGAGATGCCGCCTGCAGCCAACACGCGGTCGACACGAACCGACACCGCCACCCGCCGCGCCGAGCCTGCGCCGCGCCGCGCCGGCTGTCGCCGCTCCGGCATACAACAGCCATCGAGAGTCTCGAGCCGCGCGCGCATGCGTCGCCTGGAGAATGAGGTCCACCAAGCCCTTGCCGTTCTCGACCGCAAGACTGGCAAGATGTTGAAGTACAGGCAACTCATCCGCCATCCCGACTTTCGCGAAGACTGGACGAGATCCTCTGCCAACGAGTTCGGACGCCTTGCGCAGGGCGTAGGCGGGCGCGTCAAAGGAACCGACACCATCAAATTCATCCGACTGGAGGACATACCCAAGGAACGTCGGCGAGATATCACGTACGGCCAATTTGTATGCACTGTGAGACCCGAGAAAGCCGAGCCC
>JALLPA010002891.1:0-14169 GCA_036939895.1 Thalassiosira exigua | reverse complement strand
TCATCAAACTGCTGTAACAAAAATAAAGTGATTCAACGTTAGATGTAATGCAAATTAATCTGTGCAGCATTCCAAGAATTCGATACAAACTCTTCATTGTGAAACTGAAGGGAATAAAAATACCTATCAACCCAAGACAGTTCAGAGAAGAATCAACTGGATAAAACGTAAAACATGACATGAAATCTCTAAATGTAAGATAGAGATAGGACATATGCATCGCAATGTCCTCACAGGGTGGGATAAATATGACCCCGACACCAATGTGTGGGGGTCCAGGTGTCCAAACAGATGGGGATGGCCGACAATTGGGCCACACGAGGAATTGTGGAAAGATAAGTTATTTTAGACACCGTGTAAATGGTGTAAATGTTTATTTGAATTTCATCATGCAACAATGTATGCCCTTTACTTCGATGAATATATCCGCGAGACCCACCTATTTGATTGTTACGTTGGTCAAGATCCCAACCCAGCTCCTCTTAAGCTGTCTCTTTCTTCACCAGGTTCATCTTTTCCCCTGTGAAACTCGCTGGTTTTTGTTTCGTCCGGCACCAAGCTCTTCCTTTGCTTGCTTTCCCTCGCTTTCCTTGGCTGTGTTGTATCCACTCGTCCCCGACATCCAACTCTTATCCCTTTTGTCCACTGATTGCTGACACTCTCCCCCACCATCAATATCTGCGCGTCACCAAAAACAAGTCGTGTTTGTCGTGTTTCCCGGTCCAGTATCCATACTCGATCAGGGTTGGCCAAAAATGCGCTGTGGGAGGGACATCAAACAAGGCAGAAAAGGCATGAGAATGATGAATGAAGCGAAAGGAGTACGCAATGAATCATCAATTAAAATGGTTGCAGCGTCAAGCCTGAGTGATTCAAACGCAAACAGTCGCAGCATCTGTTCTGAATTCTGTAAAAGAAAGCAGGAATGGTATCATCAATTCGCAAGATAGCACTCACCAAAGCCTTTCCGTGAGGCAGTGATGTCTACGATGAAAAAGCAAAATCAAAGGCAAAGGGCAAAGATGACGTGGGGCGAACGCGAGTGAAGGTGAAAGCAAAGGCACAAGAGTCAGAGAAGGGGGAGAGCAAGAGGCGTCGTCTTGGAGAAGGGCGAAGGTGTGACAAAGAATAAGGCAACGAAGGCCACAACGGGACAAGACAAAAGCGGAGGCAAAAGGCGAAGGACAAAGGGCAACGGCGATAGCTGGGGCGACAGGGCGACAGGGCAACGAAGAAGGCGAAGGCAACTAGGAAGGTGATGGCAAAAATTAGGAAGGCGACTGCAACGGGGAAGTCAACGGCGACCCGGAAGGTGGCGACGGCAAGGAGGGGGTGGAGGGAAGAAGGCAATAACGACAACGACTTGATTAGAATGATGTACATGCCGTGTGACCGTGATATATGACGGTAATGGGCGATGGCCGTTTGCGTTCTTCGTGGGTTTTTCGGGGGTTGCCGTCATCGTCGGTTAGCGCCGTTTGAGTTTCGAATTATAAAAATCAAAATGAAGAAGATTTTCATTTTTGCTTCCGTGGGACAGTAATTCCCATTGGGGTCGTTGAAATGAACTTGATCGTGTTGAGCGTCGCACGAAGAATTCGTTGTTATGATTTTCAAATAAATTTTAAACGACCAAAAACTAGCCGTTATTGCTGCCATGAGGGATGATTATGAAGGGAATGAGGAATTCATCTAGCAAGGGATAGATAGGATAAGGGCAAGGTGGAGAGATTTAGAAAATGCAAGACGAGCAGCCGGTATTTCCCCCTCCGTTGCTGATCCTCGTCCTCCGGAGGACTACAATGCTTAAGTTTCGACAAACTCTCCGGCATGGGCCTTCAACGGCAGCCCCCTCCCTTCATGTACAGTTGTGTTTTAAATTGTTTCAATCCCAAATGTTTATGAGCATAACTTCCAATGGCCCACACTTGGTATTTGAGGCAAAGCATTTGACACTGTCGTGGCACTTCTTCTGCATTTCACCTGATATTTTGCTGTTCAGGGTTTGATGTCAGATGATCTGTACATCATCAATTCTCAGGATCAGAAATTTAACAATGATCAATGCAGCGTCATGACTTTCCACGTCTATACACCAAGAACCTTCAAGTTTCCTCCCCATCGTAAGAATGTTTCCAAATGTTCCACACCCTGTATGGTACTTGGCGCGAGCGCAGGGCAATCCCGGGATGTCTGAGAATTTTTGCAGTCAGCAACGTAGCATTGTTGGAAGTATTCATAAGGAGGACGACCACTTTCCCCTAGGTATGATACTCTCCCCTGAGTGAGAGCTTATGGTTATTCTCGAGAAGATCTTGATGCCGCTTCTGGTGAAGATATATCACAGTTAGTAAAAGCTTACTCTTCTACACTGGCTCTGTACATATTAGTATTGTCAATTAGGTGTGAACACAAAACATGGAGAAAAACAAATCCCCAAAATCATGCGACATGCCTTGCTGATACATTTTGAGATGCTATCTCATAGAGTGAGCATTATATTGTGTTCATTGGAGTAGTCTGGGTGTTCACAAAATGCTAATCGGAGTCGCTTTTGTCTATACACTACAGCTATCAGGGTCCGTGACGCTCAACACATTTATATTATGCAAAGTTAGCACTAAAGAAATACTCTTCCTTACATTGCTATCCACCAGACAGGTCATAACGGATTCTTTCATTTTCTGGAATCTAGCAATTCCTGTTGGTCTTTTCCTTACGATTGTCTACAAATAGCACAGCAAAATTTGGGTGTTATATTTCAACCTAGAGACCTTCCTAACATTCCATAGTCATACATGGAAGGTGTTGAACCACAACTCCGCATTTCTGACCGCTGGAGAGAGCGGGCTACCTCCTTCCAAAATTACTAATGGGAAATACTAAGTAGGCCATTGGAAGCTCCTACAAGGAACGATTGCTTGGATATAAGAGCTCCAAAAGGCTCCAAGAAATGCTTTCCTAACGTGATCATGCCAACAACCCAAGAAAAGGCCTCACGTAGACCAGTCTCCAAACAGCTTATGGAACGAGACTGTTGCATACCATCGATCCTCAGAATTTTGCAAGCCTCCCCTATGCGATTGCCACCAGATCAGAACACACCAAAATGATAAATGCAGAGTCGTGACTTCCCACGCGTGCAGACCAAGACACTTTCAAGTGTTCCCCCTTGTAAGAGTGCGTCCATATGTTCCAAACACTGTATTCTTCGCCAGCGCAGGGCAATCCCGGGATGTCTGAGAATTTGGCAGTCAGCATCGTAGCTTTGTCGGAGGCGTTCATCAGGAGGACGGCCACTTTCCCCTTGCTGAGAGGTTTGGAAAGATATTGGTACGAGGGAGCATTAGTTGCGCAGTCGTTGCGGCTCTGGCTCTTGAGGCCCCTTTCAATTCTCTGAGCGCCGAATAGATCAACATCTCCTTTATCAAGGCATATCATCTCCTGCGACTTTTCGTACACTCCCCCACTATCTCCATAATACGCTTGATTAACGGCAATCGCCTCGCGATTCGACACAATGCCCCAAATCTCTTCCTTCACCTCGGCGTCGTGGACGTCGTGCCCGAGGATGAGCGGCGACGAGACGATGCACCAAGCCCCAAAGTGCGATCGTGCTTCGGCGTCGGTCAGAGCGATTTCCCCCGTTTTCTTGTCGCGCACGCCAACTTGCAGCATGTCTGGGTAGGCCCAACAACCCGGTATCGAAGAGCCTGCCGCTCGATACTTCTCCACCGAGGCGAGGTTCGCTAGGACGGATGCGTATGAGCCTCCAATGTCCCCGCTCGAGCGGTAATAATTGAACGGGCACCCCTCCCTTGGGGGCAGCTGGGGATCGGGGTTGCTCGATCTACCCCAGTGACAGTTCTCCACCAACGTCGGCTTGTCCGGGGACATCTCCTGCAGATACCCGTCGAACAGCGCCAGGTCTTTCTGCCCTCCGCACCCATCCAGCTTCCAAGAGTCGAATCCCCATTCCAAGAAGGACTTCACGTCCGCCTTCGTCTGCATGCCGCACTCCGTCTCGTTCCGGCAATGGTCGCTGCAGATGCAATTGTTGCCGTAGAATCCCGCCGTCAGGTTCAGTGCGTGCGCGTAATCCGTCATTGATTTTAGGTCCGGAAACTTTGTCTCGTCGACGATCGGTCTTCCTTCGGCGTCGTGGTAATGCATCCCTGGCGCCGCCGCCGACGCGTTGCAGTGCTGCCAGCCGTCGTCGAGCCCGACGTCCTTGTATCCCAAGTCGCGAAGGGAGGTGGGCGTCCCGCTCTGATCGAGACGGGAGCGATCGGCCATTCCGTCCATGACTGACATCAAAAGCGCCTGGGAGACGTTCGGACCGTACTGGTTCCAGCTTCGCCAGCCCATGGGCGGGGAAAGGGCGAGGCCGTTGTCGTTGGCCGTCGCGACGCGCGCCCAGGTCAGGGCGAAGAACGCGACGGCGGTCGTCCCGCGGGAAGGATTCATCGCCAGCCCGTCAGATACAGAGGGGGGCTCGATGAGCGCAGTGCGCTTACTTCTATTCGACGCTCGGAATGAGCAGTGCTCAAACTCAAATGGGCTGATTTCTGATTTGGCCCGTCCTCTGAGCAGGCCTTGTGCTTTTGTACGCCAGATTCCCGCAATTCCTACTTTACTGATAGTCCGCCAACAGGCGGACTTTTTCCTAATAGAGTGGTTTTATTGGGGTCGGGTCGCAAGGTCGCAGGTCTATCTGTCCATCACAAAGATCGCAAAAAATGGCGGGAGCAGCTTTGCAACCTTGCGTCTTTTTAGCGCGTCACGGTCGCAAGCTGGATGGAGCGGAGACAGCGGATTTACCGCCAATCTTTTCAAGTAGAATAATTTTGGTATTTTCATCGCCGTTCGTAGGATTTTCACAGGGGTTACGTACGAACAAACGCCCCTACAAAAAATCCAATAAATCGAAAGTCGTGAAGATTGAAATCTTGCCAAAGCGTCTTTCAACGTAGGAATAGTATCGGTTTTCACGGGATCCTCCCACGATCAGATCAGATCTTTGTCATCGCACGACGTCCCCCACCCATCACCTCAACCTCCGTGGATGCCCCCGTCCCCTTGCACGCTGGCCCCCACTCATTGCCACTGACCGCTGAGGTATTGAGTGGTTATCGTCGTGTTGGCCGTGCAAGCAGCGCCCGCTGGCCAGCCCTCTCGTCGTCTTTACCCGGCGCCGTCCTTCCTCATCATCGTATTGGATCGATTTCCGGTTGATTCGTTATCGATCATCATGAACTCGGCGGCGAGCTCGAGTGATGGACACGCTTGTCGACTGGTTTTATTTTTGTGTGGACCACGTACATACTGAACACGTCCTGAGTTTTGGAGTTGCTAGGTACGTAGCTAGCTAATTTTGCGACCAACCTTTGCACTTGATTTTCGGCGACAAGAGCTCCGATTCACTTGACGCCAATATCATGCCCCGAATCCTCATGAAACATAGATTAGGGGCATCCCCTTGAATATCCTCGTTGTTAGGGTAGCGATTGCGGCAGTGAAGTGCAAAGATGTGTCATCTTACTCTAAAAATCTCTCCTGAGATGAATTGTTTTTTTTCGATCCTAGGTACGTACTACCGCCCGCCACCCGCCACCCGCCGCACAAGACGCGACGCGCGACGAGAGACGACGCGCGAGACCATCATTGATGGTCGGCTCTCTCCTGAGATGAATTGTTTTTTTTTCGATCCTAGGTACATACTACCGCCCGCCACCCGCCACCCGCCGCACAAGACACGACGCGCGACAAGAGACGACGCGCGAGACCACACACAACAACAGCCAGAATATCACCGGCGGCTGCGACGGCGGCTTCCATCTTTTGCCGCCGGATGGCGGCTGACGCCATCGTCCAGGGGCTCTCCTGAGAGCCCTTGTCCTTGGCTGTGAGGTTGAAGGCGGCGAGTGCTTTTCTGGTCGACGAAAAATCCGCTAACAAAATCAGCTCGTTTTGACGCCGTTGGACCGACACTGTGTAAGTAGTTAGATAAATGTAACATTAAAATTATCGGACGAGTCCGCCAAGCTACCAAGTATTAATAGACTAAGTTGAAATTGTAGTCCTCGCTCGGCGTCGACAGATTCGTCCGTTAAGGTCGGCGGCTTGCACGTCTAATTATTAGCAGCGGATTTTGATAGATTTTTATATACTAACTTTTGCTTTAGGGGGATTTGAACGGAGTATAACGCCCCACAAATTGCTCCGGAAGATTTTATTACGGACCTTCTGTAGAAGCGATTTTCCGCTCGAATCTCTCTTGGTGCTTTTACCGCCGCCACGATGGCCGTCAAAGTGATGGGAAGCGGAAGCGCCATGGTTGGTTGGTGGAGGGGGAACGATCCGTACCTAGCTACCTCTCTTTCTCGTCCTGCCTACCTACCTACGGTTGAAATTCGCGCGGAGAGAAAAAAATCATGAAAAGATGCACGAAATCCGCGGCGAGTAGATATTTGTATCAATTCCTACGCATAGACAGAGTGTCCCTGAAATCCCAGCTAGAAAAATGTCTCATGCTTGGCTTGTTCGGTCAATACTACATTCTTGTTGGTGCCTGAAATGTACTGTTGTTGTGATCATAGGAAGTTTGAATTGTGGTGGAGACTTCAAGCTGAACAGATGTATTTCAAAGGCTTATGGGTGTACATATATATGTGATTTTGTGAAACGGCCATAAGCAGTAACTTTACTGAACCAGGTGTTGGAGCTGGAGTTACTTAGCACTGTTAGAAACGAAATAAAATATCGACCTCCCATTAGCTCAGTTGGTTGAGCAAACTCCTTATAAAAACAAGGTCCTGGGATCCATTCCCAGGGAAGGTGCACGCTAACCCCAAGGACAAATTGTCCGAGAAAAATTCGGCTTTCTAGGTACGATGAGGATCGGGCCTTGGGGGGGGAGCGTCATGGGCGACGCGGGAGGGGTCGTTTCGGGGGGGGGGATCCGGCGGTCTAATTTTAACTAGGTAACTACTAGTAAACTAAAAATATTTAGGTGAACTGGCTCTGCCGCCGCCCAAACCCGCTTAGGGGCGGCATCCTTGGCGCCCCCGACGCGCCATTGATGCTGCCCGGGGATACGGGTTGGCGGCTTGGCAAAGGTGCTGTATCCGCCGAGCTAAACGGTCCGGCTTACCTCCGACGGGAGGCCTCCGGGCACGCCTACCCAGCTTCGCAGAGGGGGGGGCAGGCTATGGCTCGGCCGATACGCCATGGATCCGGGATCGCCGGATAGGGCCCGGCGCCGACGTCGTGGGGCGTCAATCCACCCCGCGCCTCCATTGGGTTTGACCCAATAGACCTGCCGCTAAGGGGGACCGTTCGTCCGACGACGGGCGTCATGGTGATGGTGTACGTCGCGCATCTTTGCGATTGGTCGTTGTTTTTTCGCGGTCATCCCATTTAGCGCGGAGTCTCTGCTTTTGTAGGAGGATGACACTGCATGTACATTAGTACAAAAACAATTAAATTTAACAGGGAAAGGATGGAGGAAAACTTGCTGCACTGAAGCGTGCGCAAGGAAGTTTCATCATATATCCTCTCCCCGTAAGAAAACATAGGAATTAGTATTCTTTGATATAAATAAAAATGCTGCACCGAAGCATAGAAAATTTTGTTATATGTATTGTAAATCGTAGAGTCACAGTGGAACTAATACAAAACGATATAGCAAACGTTTTAATTTCAAAAGTCGCTGCCTGGTAGAGTATCGCACGCTGCAGGGCAGCACGTCGCTGCGCTCTGACAAAACGATAAACCTCCTCCATCATACTGACCATTGTATCCACCGGCATTCGAAAACCATAGGTGTAGCATTTTAACAAGGCTCCCCAAGGCCATCCAAACCCCAAGGCCAAGCATGTTTGTGATCAAGGAGTGTGGACATTGGTGAATTCAGATGGCATGTCAGTCTCTTGCCTGTACTTTCACGTACCATTGTTGGAATGCTTCACCACAAGTTAAATTTGGTGGATTCTTCTCAGCCCCATATTTGGATTTAACTTTCATTTCTTTTTCATCAACCATTTTCTGTTCTTGTGAGGTATTGAGGGTAGTGGGGGTGGTATAATAATAGTTTCTACAACTCTTTAATCGTATACATAGGCTAAATATTGCTTGTTCAGATCAAAGTCAACAATGAGTCCAAAAACGCTTGGCAATTTTCTTTATACTAAGTGTACATCTATGGTTTGATGTATCCTATCACATTTTTAAATTAAAGTGGTGTTAAAGTGCAGATTCAACTATTGGAACCATATCAAAAGTTCTAAGGTGTAATGCTCACAAATCTTTGTTCCCTAGAAACCAATGATATCATGACGCACAAAGAGGGATGAATGACGCCCCCAGCTCTATATTGACTTTCAGGTTTTTTTTCAAAATACGATAGTCCCTGTAAGAGCAAGAAATAGTTATTTTTGTGCCCAAGTAGGGACGGGTGTAAACAAATAGGTCCTTGCCAAAATGAGCACACACCGTCAATTTTCAATGCTACTAGTGGCACATATTTTTGAATAATCATACCAACCATACAATTTAAAATAGGAATTAGTACAATTATAAAAGACGTTTTCCAACACTTAGTTGTCAGTTTGGAATAAAAAATATGTCCTCACTAGTTCTAGTGTGTTGATTATTTGTATGAGAAACTAACAATAACCCAGTAGTTCCTGCTATTTCAATATCCTGGGATATGCGAATACTAGGACATTTAGGTAACCAAGGAAAAATAATACGAGGAAGCATTCCAAACGTATGGCACTCATCTACAACCTTATGCATGCCATAACATCACACATTTACATGTTCTAGATCCACTTATCTTTCCATTGGAAACTTCCCCTGTGAACCATTGTGCTTGAACCGGGAACAGAGGTTTGTTCTGTTGAATTTTGTGTAGTAGATTTTCCTGGAGTCTTATGATATTTTTTGTTCATGCACTTGGAAATATTTCAATGGTGCCTAAGTAATTTCAAATTTTCTTTTGGTGTAGTACTACAGGTGGGAAATATCATATGCTCCATCTTGAGCATATGGAGATTTCTGTGGTAAGCTTTCTTGTATTGCTTTCTTAAAGTCCTAGCAACGTTGGAGGTGCCTTTCACCCCCTTGCACCATCACTCAAGCATTCTAATACTTTTTTGTGACTTGGGGGACCAAGTCAAAGATCAAGAACTTGGCCAATTCAACGGACACTTTCTGCTAGTTCAGAATGATAGTTTTTGCTCTGCTACAACTGCAATAATGATAGACAGCAGGTCTAGAAAAATTGGTATCAACAGCATTTATGTCGATCGAAACAAAATTCACCAGCTGCTCATTACCAACCTACTTGTTCCCACCCAGATCAACCCTACACTGCTCATATATGCTTTTATATTTACTATATATTGCCGATTATGCAAATTTACAACGCAATGTGAGTCCCTTGTAGTGGTGAAGTGCTGGACACGTGTTTGATTCCCGGCTGGTACAATGTAGCATTGAGCTGCCATCTGTTCAATTGGCTAATTCCCCTAAGTCCTATGTACGGGCAACAAGGGCCGCGGCAGTGGCACGCGTGTACATTTTGCAACCACAATGTAATCACTGTTGGGCAGTTCTTGAATTCGTGTGAACATGACTTTACATATCAGTTTTATTAAATATTGCCGATTGCCCTAAGTTGCAACTTGATGCAATCGGCAATACTTAACATCTGCACAACTTGTTGATGTCCCACTGCTTTATGTCACTTTGGCTTGACCCTTCTCATTTTGGGGTACATGTGATCAATGTTTTTTACACCTTATCCACACACAAAACATTCCTCAAATCAGAGGCAATGAACTTGAGGTGTCATATTAAACTAGATAGCAACATTCGTTGCTGTGTAGATACTGGGGTTTGCTCTTCTTAAGAATTCTGTGCACTTTTAGAGAGTAAAATATGTAGTAGGTAGCATTATCTCTCAATCACACCATGTGAGATTGTAGAAATGGGCGGAGAGAAAGTACTTGGGGGGGGGGGGGGGGCTCCAACCCCCCTCGTAAAAAGATGGTTCATTATGGTAGGTAAATAGATAGGTAGGTGGACGTTATCTATGCAAGAATATTTCGGCGAACAAAGCAATTGTATTTGGTGATACAGTGCATAAATAAATAAACCCCTTCATGTTCTTCTGATCGCACTTGCAAGGTGGTTTGAGTGTGCCCACATCATACACCTTACTAACGTGCGTGTTCAACATGTGACTGATTGTGCTCATATGAGTGTTGTCACAGTTTTGGTTCCATCTTCGCAAAAATAGCTGGTCTCAAGACAATGTCACTGAAGCAAAAATGACCTCTCTCACGAAAATGACTAGCCGGAATTGTGTGATTGTGTGTGATCGTGTGAGATTGTCGTGTGGACAGGAAAGTATTATGATTACAATTACGACTTCGATGATTAAGAAATTAATGATATAGTAGAGATACTGGTTAGTTAACTCAGTATCTGATATAGCAACTGACAAATGGCTATGAAGGAATTCAGGGGGCGAGCATTTTACCTTGTTTATGAACAATTATTACTTTGTACGTTTCTATGTGTTAGAAATGTTTTCAACATCAAAGATTGACCATGACATGGAGGAGTTGTGTGTCAAATTTGTCACACCATGGGACTGAGCCTGAAAGATGATATCTATCACGAACAATATGCATAAAATAATGGTCACATACACACAATAAAAATTGCTCTTGCATAGTCACAACTGACTTATTACTTCAATGGCATTCCACAAACCTCTTTGAGAAGATATTTCAAGTATATTAGCAAAAATGAAAAAAAACTGCATATGATGATGTAGTAAGAAGCTCCCATGTTTCCAACAAGGAGTTATTCTTTTTTACTCTAAAAGCCACTTTAGACTGATCCAGTCACTTTCTACTATTGAATAATAAATAAAGAGTATGATGTAAACATAATTATTAAGATCAACCGTAGCACCAGATAACAGCCAATATCTACTCGTAGTAGGTTTTTGCAACCAGCAACATTCACTTGTCTACCGTCCTGTGAATATTTTTACTTGCCGTCACTTTCTGATTTTTACTACAGCATTTTTTAAACTTTCAAACAGGGTTTTAGATTTACACAGCAAATTTCTTGATGAAAAATCACATTTAAAAGTCCATATTTGAATCTTGGAATGGAAACAGCCAGATTAATTTCTGCGAAAAATACCATGACCAAAATCAATTATACTTATTCCTCTGTTAATTTAGTTACAAAGAGGAATGTTCTGTTGTTATTTTTGACCAGCAAACACCCACCCAGTCACACAACTAGCGCCGTCACGAACAATGATGTTCAGTGAAACATGAGCACCTGCGAGCACCCGTTGAATAAAGCATTCCTCACGACCGCTCTGCCGGCCCGACGGCAGGCCACGGGTCATCAAACAACCGGCCAACAAAACTATGTCCTGTCGCGATGGACACAACCTCTATGCCACCGTCAACACCCTTACGCTCCCCCCCAACTGCCCCTCCCTAGTTCCCCAAAGAAGAGATAGGGTATGTTCTACTTTGTCAGCTCCGGCCGACAGTCCCAACCGACCTCTGCCACAAAGGACCGCGGGATCAGAGGAGACGGGAGGAGGCGAACTTTGCTCTTAGCGAAGTTAATTACCAAAATAGTTACTTCCAGTTTTTTCCTCATTCCTATTCAGCTTCAGCAGCAGGTGTGCAAGAAGGAGGAGGCTCGAGAGAGCCTTGTTTATGGTGAGTGGAAGAGAGACACACTTAGGGTAAGTTTTCAACAACACATTTTCTTCACCCCCCCCACGTCTCCCGCCGCTCGCTCACCACTTCTTGTGCTCTGCCTCTATTCGCCCCGCAGCCACAGGCTAATACTCTGAGAAGAAGGGGGGTGATGGGAGGAGTGAGGATGGTGGGGGAGGGTCTGGAGTCCCGCGTCTCCGGCAGAAACAAGCACATGTGAGTTTATATGATGCGCATTTTCTCCTCCCCTCCTGTTGCTCGCTCCCCTCTTTCTTGCTTCCGCTTGCACTCGCTCCGCAGCCACAAATTGCTCTGGGTTGTGATTTGAAGAGTGGCGGTTGGCTGCAGCTCAAGCGGAGCAAGGAGGGGAGGCGGAACTGTGTCGGGAGCATAGCAGTCAAACTACACGCACTCAGTCGACGACAATGCCAGGATATCGGACGCAGACTCTCCATCATCATCTGGTCCTCCGCCTGGGCAGCTGAGGAGGTGTGAGGAGTCTGGCGGGCACTATCAGTTGCTGGGAGATGAAACCCCAGGGCGCAGATGGGGATGGAGGTGGAATCGAGGCAGAGATGTCTAAATACTTCTCAGCAGGGGTGGTGCCGCGATTTCATTTGAGTTGCGCTGCAACAGAGGGGGCTAATTTTATCGCAATCATAACAAGTAAACTTGTGGAGATGCGGTTGCTGGGGGATATCTAGTGATTATGTTTGCGATATGGTGTGGCGGATATAACAGTGATTTTCATCGTATCAACAGACATGCAACAAAATATGCTTGGATTCAATGTATTTTGCAGCAGATTCTGGCCGAAACACCAATGAGCTGCCAGAGTGCAAGAACATTGTGCTCACTTGAGCACTCAGCGTGCTCTGTCACCCAGGGGGATTGGAACAGAGTACACATACGACTGCCAACCAGCCCAGAAAATATCAACAGTGACATTCCGCTCCAGAACCCACCGATGTATGTTACAAGTATCGGTGATCAAAGAGCAAATAAGAAAACCAGGGAGAATGAATTCCAGTCAAACCTTTATTGATTCTCTCCCTGCTTCTCGACCGTTGACGGGGCACCTGCGTCGAGACAAAATCTTCAGCAGCCGCCCAAAATAACGTCTGAAGCCAGATAGAGCATGTCATTGATGCCAATGCAACAACATGTGCAAGGATCCGAATCAACTTGTTGAGGATCTACATATAGAGGAATTTGCAGCTGGAGGCCTGCTGGAGGCACCCCGTTGTGCTAGGCATAGTGCGCCCCCTTGTTATCTACATACCGGTAGATAATTGGGGCATGCTATACCCAGAGGACTTGCTTAAGTACAAGTGCAAGTTCAGCCTCGAGAGGTGTCTAAGATGGGACGTACTTTCGTCCACAATACGCTGTAGCAAACATAGGTAGCAGTAGTAGCTAGCAATCACTATGATAGTACTACACCTGTGGCATCATCCTCAGCTCAGTGCTGCAATGCGTCCGCCGTTGCCAGCTCCACCTCCACCTCCACCTCGATGAGCCGCTTTCAGCAGCTTTTCACTCTGCCTCTTCCTCTCGCAGCTTCCCTCCCGACGCCGTGGCCGACGTCGCCGTCGCGCTCGGCATTCCAGAGCTGGGGCAAGGACACAAAGTTTTGTTGCTCTTACCGTCGTGGTCATTTGGCGGAAATGTATCCCTCCCTCGATCGCTTGAACGGCCGTTATTGGCGGCCAAGCGGTCATTCCCGTGTCGTTACATTCTTCGGAAAACAGGCGGTTCGCTCAGTCTCGTCCTCGTCTTCTAGCCCTCGTCATCTTGCAACTGCATCCGAGGCCGGGGAGCATCGCGACGATGGAGGACATCGTGTCAGATGGAGGGCGCGGGCAGCGTCGGGGAAGGAGGAGCTCCGCTGCTGCCCTCTTTGCCGACGTGACCCCAGCTTCCGGCAACCTCATCGACTTGAGTGTACTGGCAGATCGGATGGTGTGGGGCAGTCGAAGTCGGACTGCGCAAGCGTCGCCGGTCGCCGCCGTCCGAAACGAAGAAGAAATGTGCTGGCGCCGACGGCGGAGGGATGGCGGGCACAAATGAAAGGGCCCCAAGGATGGCAGTAACGGAGAGGGGGGAGGGGTCAGAGCTGACGGAAGGGGTCGAAATGGCGTCCATGGTAGTGTAAAGGAGTTTTGGCAGGAACTGGGCCCGAAAGTTGCACCGATACCTCAACAGC
Organism: Thalassiosira exigua; assembly: GCA_036939895.1. NCBI lineage: Eukaryota > Bacillariophyta > Thalassiosirophyceae > Thalassiosirales > Thalassiosiraceae > Thalassiosira > Thalassiosira exigua. Next base: position 198 of record JALLPA010002891.1, on the reverse strand, counting down.
CCCCCGGGCCATCAGGGGTGCCTGGAGAATATCGTGCCTAAGTAAGAGGTCTTCTTCTTCTTCTTCTTCTTCTTCTTCTTCTTCTTTGTTTGTTGTTTATTCGTACTATGTACTGGTGGCTACCGGCAAACCCAATCGAGGGATAGATACTCTAGGAGGCTTTCACACACCTGCCTTGCGCTCGCAACAATACATCGG